>JBBGZY010000434.1:1217500-1447500 GCA_037952925.1 Lithobates clamitans | reverse complement strand
CTGATCCTGTTACTGAACTCTGGCTATGCTTTGACTAAGCTTACTCCAATTATCTTTATATTTTTATTAATAAACAAGTGTGATCTAACTGTACTTCTGTCTCAGTCTGGTTCATGGTTTCTGACAGTAGGCGAAGGCCATGAATTGAGAAGATACAGTCAATCCACTTGTTGGTAATATTTATTCCAGATTGGATGAGCAAGATCACCGCATGGATCAGTTTGCCATGGCGTTACAAACGCTGCTGAGTCGCACGGCTCACCTGGAATCCCCCACTGTGGCTGCTCCGGTACAACCTGAGTTGCAGGCCGTCCCTGCTGCTGCACCAGTCTCTGTGCAGGCACCCACCTTGAGTATTACCTCTATAAGAGATATGTCTGATTTCGCCCCGCTTCCCTAGCGATTTGAGGGCGATCCAGTTCAATGCAGAGGGTTTCTCAACAAAGTTGAGATATACTTTGAGATGCTGCCTCAGGCGTTTCCCATAGACAGAAGCAAAGTAGGGTTTGTGATATCTTTGCTTTCTGAGATAACCTTGGCCTGGGGTAACCCTCTTTGGGAGATGTAAAAACCTGTTGTCTTGAGTTACCCTAAGTTTGTGGCCTCCTTTAAAAGGGTATTTGACGTTTCCGCAAGCTCCGCTTCTGCTGCCAAGTGCCTCATGTCCATCAGAGTACGAGAACTGTTGCCGACTACGCCATTGAGTTCTGTACTCTGGCAGCAGAGGTTGCTTGGAACAATGAGGCCCTCGTGGCTGCTTTTTCTCATGGTCTCTCAGATTCCATCAAGGATAAGATAGCAGCCTGAGATATACCCACTGAGCTGGAGAGCTTGATCTTGTTTGCCATCCTCATTGACTCCAGACTCAGAGAAAGACATTCTTTTAAGGAGCACTTGCGGAAGTCTCCTGTACGTTTGCCTCCGAGCTTTGCAGTCCCACCCGTGCCTTCCTCACCTCCCATGCCTCCTGGCACCGAGTCAGTCAGTGAAGATGAACCCATGCACTTGGGCTTCACGTGTCTCTCTGCGGACGAGAGAGCCTTTAGGAGGAGGGAGAGATTGTGCCTTTATTGTGGCCAGGCAGGTCACTTTTTGAAGTCTTGTCCTACCCGTCCTGGGAACACCTGAACCTTGAGGTCCTGTCATGGACAGACCTTAGGTGGTGTGTCATCCCCAGTTATCCAGAAGGATAAGCCCCTGGTTTCGGTCACCCTTTCTTGGGCTGAGTCGTCTATCGTGATACAGGCTCTAATCAACTCTTGGGCTGCTGGCCTGTTCATTGATGCTACCTTTGTATCAAAGCACTCGATTCCACTGCAGCTGCGTGACATTCCACTTGCCATTGAGGCTCTTGACTGGAGACCTCTACAGCCTGCCCATGTGACTCATGAGACGGTTCCGTTGTCCATGGCCGTAGGGGCTCTTCACCATGAGATAATCCAATTCCAAGTGATTTCCTCTCTTAAGTTTCCGCTGGTTATTGGTTATCCTCGATTACAGAGGCACAACCCCTCTTTTTGACTGACACAACCCAAATGGCAAATATGCGCTTACTCCTGAATAATATTAAGCCGCTAACACAGCACTAGAAAATAGTACATATATCAAATGGAAAACAAAACGTGTAGCGCTAAAAAAGAACGAAAAGGAAAATAAGACACCTACACACTGATAAGGTATGGAGCCAGTATCCTGCAAACAACTAAAATCAAACACAGTTGAATTTTCTCACATTATATATGAATCCAAATACAGTACAGAGTCCATGGGTAAGAAATAAATGGAATACTACTTGTAAGTGATATGTGAACCACCTTCACCAGCATGGGGTCCTATAGTCTCTGAATGGATGCTAAACACCAGATGAAATTCAAGTTCCAGATTGGATGATGTATGAATGAATCAACTCTAGAACGTCACACCACAGTGTCTTCACACACGTGCAAATCACTCTAACGGTAAAGTTGGTAAAATTGGAGGCTTACCGGAGGGTTTGAACCCAAAACAGTGTATACTGTGAGGGTCAAACCAGCTTTTATTGCATAATAGCAATGGTGGGAAGACCTTGACAGCGTGAAAGGATCACAAGGGGTTCATAAAGATGTATCTTCTCCAATCATAACATAGGATCTCCCCGTATGCGTCTCATAGAGAATATAAAAAAGGCCACATAGTGTGATACCATAAAAACCGTGGTTTATTTAAAAGGAAATACACTTACATGATAAAGTTGTTAAAAAAGCGCTTGTACATAAAAGAAGGCAGCAGTGGAGTCCTCCCGACGCGTTTCGTCTGAGTAGACTTCGTCCTGGGGTACCCTCCACTGCAGCCTGACTCCTTAATATAGGAACTGTAATCGTCTTGAAGTGACTCCAGCCCATTCAATTGATAAATTGGCACTTCTGGGTTCGCAAGATGGCAGACCCGCGTGCGTTCCAGGCCTCCCTTTGGTAGGTGTGCTGTGCGTTCCACCCCCCACCAATGTGGCCTATTAATCCCCATGTATATATCTTTGAAGCGGCTCCCATTTCTAAAACTTGTAAAGGTAATAAAGATATAGGTAACCCCCAGTGTATGTGGTTTTTACCACCTTAGTCCGTTCACGATGTGTGTGGAGACACATCCCGCTCAATCTCGCGATATGAGGCTGTGCCGTCATGACGCGAAGGCGGAATTGTGTGTCCGTGGATCCCGGAATTTGCGTTCCAGCTCTGATTGGCCGGAAACGCTCAATAAACCAAATCCCGGTGAATCTCGCGACATGACGCAGTAACGCCCCGTCACGAGAGCGGAAGTATACTCCCTCACAACAAGGTTTGCGTTCCAGCAATGGTTAGCCGGAAGTACTTCTTATGACACCAAATAGAGAATGGTCAGTATTAGACTAGCTGCGTCCCACTTTAAAAGATGCAACTAAAGCGAGCGTTCCGCAGAGTATCAAAGGAATATTAAAAACAAAATGAGGCATACAACCATACCTCTACATGGTTATTCGTAGAGGCCCCTGTTACTATAATGTTCAGTTAAAGTGGTCTATGAAAATCAATACTAAATAATCAGGAAAGATTTATCTACATATATATAAGTATGAAATCTATGTATTCATATATAGGGGTTTAGATAAACTCCATGATTATATCTGCTCATATATGTAGTTATGAATGGCGAAAAGGTGTGTATGTATAGAACCCATAAACCAGATTATTAAGGGGAATTGAATGAACTGGATTCACTTGCATATACATGGTTAGCATATATAACCTCTATGATGGCCCTCTGGCATAAAACATAATTAGATGAACTGGATTCATTCGCGTCTACATACTAAACACTTATAACCTTTACGGTAGCCATCTGATGTAGAACATGCTCAAAACCATTTTCTGTAGATACAACAGTGAACCGTGCATAATGACCCCATACATTGTCAACTTCATGATTCGTCCAAGAAAGCGTTGACATCTATATCTACATTGAGCCCAAGAGGAGAGAAAGTCTGTAACTCATAAGCCCAAAACATTTCCAGGCGTGACACTCCTCTTACTTTTGCACCCCCTCTCCATGGTGGTGTATATTTGTCAATAATGACAAACTGTGACCCATCAGGATTGCCACCATGGAACTCTTTATAGTGTTTCGGGACCGTATGTTTCGGGTCCCTGCTTTTTTTTTTTTTAATTCTTTATTTATCATTTTCCAATACAAAACATTTCCCAACGGAGGCATGCCAAAAAATACCAATTCATCTATATATTCCAACAATAAACCTGACGACTCCACAAGCATGCCCTCCATCCCCTCCACCTAGCCCCCCTCCCATTCCCCCCCCCCAATCCCACCGCCCTCCCCCGCGGGATGTATTTCGATAGGAGCAAATATCGTCTTGCCTACCCTCCCTCCGTTATCGACCCATTCTTATTAAGCCCTTTTTATATTATCTCCCTTAGATAGGACCAAGATTTTTTAAATTTAAGCCAGCCTGCCCATTTCCCCCTATACTCCTGATCCTCATCCGGTTCCATTCCCCTCCGATCTAAGCACTCAACGTTGAAAATTTCGTTAAGATCGAATAGCCAATCTCGCGTTTTAGGACTTAGAGGGTTCAACCAGTTTAGAGCGATCTGTCTCTTGGCTGTATCTAGTATTATCGGGATCAGGGAGGTTTTGTAGCTCTTGACTGTATCCTGGGTTCCATGGAAGAGACAAACCCAAGGGTCTTCCTCAATTTCCCTCCCCGTAAATTCCTTTGACAGAGACAAAATCTTTTTCCAGAAGACCTTTATGATAGGGCATTCCCACCAGATATGGGCCATTGTGCCTTTAGTCTGGCATCCTCTCCAGCAGGTATTTCCCTTTGTCCCATCCATCCTACTTACTCTGTCCGGGGTGGCATACCATCTTGTTAAGACTTTATAATGGATTTCCGTTCTCCTATTATCTAATGCTGAGTAATGGACCAGATTCAAAATTTTACCCAAAGTGTTACTATTACAGAGTGACCCCAGTTCCTGTTCCCACCTTTTGATGTAAAGAGGCGTCTTATCCTCTTGTACCGCCCCCAGTACTCTATAAATTTGGCCTATAACACCCCCTGGGTTCTCCGTCATGCAGAGTTTCTCCAGGGGTCTTAGCTCTTCTATACTTCTTAGGGGCTTTGGTAGTTTGCCTATAAAATGGGAGAGCTGGAGATACCTCCACCTATCCATCACCCAAAGTTCTACTTCTCTACTCAATTCCGTGAAAGTGCGTATTTTCCCCCTGCTAATAAAATTTTTCAATTGAAGGGCGTCGTCTTTTAATCAATCCCCGCCCACTGTCCGCATTCCTGGTTCAAAAAATAAATTATTTTTCATATATATTAATGGTGAATTGTGCGACCATTTGTGCTGAGTGTGGATTTTATCCCAAAATTTAAAAGTGTTTTGTGTTAACAAAGAAATATCAGTGCTGAATGTCCTAAATTTTGGAGGATTCCATAGTGAGTGTGCCAAATTATTGTTACTTAAAGAAAACTCAATATTCACCCAACGCTTGTCTGACCCTTTCTTACTCCATTCTATAACCCGTGAGAGCACTACAGCATTATAGTACCTATTAAAATCTGGTGCTGCTATTCCCCCTTTTTTTTTACCTCTACTCAATGTTGCATAAGAAATACGAGGTTTATTGCCACCCCAGACAGCCTCGATGATTAATTTCCTTAAAGCCCCCAGGAAATACCTTGGTAGAGGGATCGGTAGCAGTTGAAATTTGTACAGAATCTTTGGGGCGATCATCATTTTAACCGCATTCGCTCGTCCAAACCAGGAGAGCGGCCTCGACCGCAATCTCCTAGCCTCATGCCTGATTTCATCTAATAATGGGATGTAATTACTTTGAAACAACTCTTTAATAGAGTTGGCTAACTTGATACCCAGGTAGTTGATCTCCCTTCTCCAAGGGAAGGGGAACACAGAGGTCAGATGAGCTTCTTCCTGCTTCGTAAGACTGATGTTTAAGATTTCGGATTTGCCGGGGTTGATTTTAAAATTGGAGGCTTCTCCGTATAGCCTAAGAATTCGCAACATATTAGGGAGGGTTATTCTGGGATTAGAGACGAAAAAAAGTATATCATCGGCAAATGCTGCCAGTTTGTGCTCCTCTGATCCCACCCACACCCCATTACAATCGGGACTGCTCTGGATGGTGGCCAGGAGAGGTTCGAGGGACAAGACAAACAGGAGGGGGGAGAGAGGGCACCCCTGCCTGGTTCCGTTTTCCATTCCAAAAGGTTTTGATACGGCCCCGTTCACCCTTACCACTGCCGTTGGCCTACTGTATAGGACCTTAACCCAAGAAATAAACCTGGGCCCAAACCCCATTGCTTCCAATGCGTACATCAGGAACCCCCAGTCTACCCTGTCGAAGGCCTTTTCGGCGTCTATCGACAGGAATAGAACTGGGGGTCTCCTGCGTCTACAGTACTCCGACAACAGCACCGCCCGAACCCCGTTGTCTCTGCACTGTCTTCCTGGGATAAAGCCAGACTGGTCCGGGTGTACCAGGCCCGCCATAAATCCCCTTAGTCTGTTTGCCAGGACCTTAGCGTACAATTTTACATCCGCGTTGAGCAGAGATATAGGCCGGTAGCTCGAACACATCCTAGTATCCTTCCCCTCTTTTAATATTAAAGTTATCATAGCGACCAGGGCTTCTCGTTCCATCTCGCCTCTGGTGCCCAGGTCGTTCCAGTATTGGCAGAGCCTGGGGACCAGAATGTGTTTCATTTTCATTAGGTAGATGGAAGAGAAGCCATCCGGGCCTGGGCTTTTGCCCTTCGGGGTATCTCTTAGCGCTGCCAGAATTTCCTCCTCCTCTATAGGTTTGTCCAGGAGATCTCTGTCCTCTCCAGACAGTGCCCCTAGACCTGCCTCTTTTAGGAAATCTCTGCTCCTGGCTAGCCGAGCACTAACCTCTCCCTCCTTTTGTCTAATTGAGTACAGGTCGGCGTAGAATTTTCTGAACTCATTGGCCATATCTTCGCTTGACACAAGCTCTTTCCCACCCACACCGTTTATTTTCTCTATGAAATTCCGCCCTCTTTTTTTCCTGATTAGTCTCGCCAGATGTTTACTGGATTTATTGGCCCAAAGATATTTATCTCTGGCTATTAAATTAGTGGCTCTCTTAGCCTCCTGCTCCATCATGTCCCTCAGCTCCTCTCTCCCAGCAACCATTGCCCGATAGCAGTCCAGATCTTGCCCTTTGGACCTCTTATGTGATTGTTCTAGTTGGAACAGGTCCGCTATCAGTTTTTCCCTTATTTCCTTCCTTTTCTTTTTTAGACCCGCTCCTATGGATATGAGGATCCCCCGGATGTAGGCTTTGTGCGCCTCCCAGAGAATAGAGGGTGAAACCTCACCCGTGTCATTCACAATAAAGAACTGATTCAGCTCGCTCTGAATCCGGTCTATTACTTCTGGGTCCTCGAGCAAGCTCTCATTCAACTTCCACGAGAAGGAACTTCTCCCCAGCTCTGGGAACTTCAGCCTCATCGTGACCGGCGAATGATCTGAAAGGGTTGTAGTTTCAATTCTAGTTTCTACGACCCCCTCAAGCAAGCTATGGTCCACAAAAATATAGTCCAGCCTAGAGTAGGTCCCGTGCACAGGGGAGTGGAAGGTGTAGTCCCTCTCTTTAGCATGTTGTACTCTCCACACATCTATTAATTGGCTGTGGAATAATTTCCGCCTAATAGCTCCTAATGACACCTTCTTAATCCCCTGGGCACGGGACGTACTATCCTGGGCCGGGTCCAGGCAAAAATTTAAGTCCCCTGCCAGGACCATCTCCCCCTCGCCAAATCCCATTAGTTTCTCTAGCACTTGTCCCAGGAAAATAGTAGGGCTCCTATTCGGGCAGTACACATTGGCCAGCGTGAACCTTCTAGTACCTATAGAACCCTTCAGGAATATATAACGACCTTCCGGGTCTATTAATCTGTCCCGTACTGAAAAGTTCACTGCTTTAGACAACCCTATAGCTACTCCTTTAGACCCCCTATCGGGGGAGTCCCCGTGAAACCATTGAGGGATCTTTGGGGAAAACAATCTGACCCTAGTATTAAGGGTCAGATGGGTCTCCTGCAGAAAAACTATGTCACCGCATAGATGACTCAGTTCCCTCAGTATTTTATGTCTTTTCCTGGGAGAGTTCAACCCTTTTACATTGTAGGATATAAATTTAATATCGGGCATCTTTAAAAGATATTCGTGCTAATCTCTATACTCCGCTCCCCTCGAACACAGCCCGCCCCCACCCTCCCCTCTCCTATCCCCTCCCCTCTAGGAACCCACCCTCCCCCCTTCCCACCCCTCTTCCCCCCACCCACCTAACCGCCCCCTCAACCTTGCCCCGCCCCTTTCCCCCCGCCACCTGCCTCCCACCTCCCTCCCCCCCTGACGTCAACTATGCCCAAAGCCCGCCCGTATGGAAGTACACTCATACCACACGGCGGTGCCTCTTCCTCAGGGGATGGGCTCCTGCGCCGGCGTCCAGGGCCTGCTCCTCCCATAGAGAGGGAAACAGGAGATGGAGACTCGGGACATCCCCGCCCCCAGGTGTGCCCCCCACCTCCCCACAATACTCCACCCCATACCCAATGCAGATTATATTCTATAGAAGGGACCCTGTTACCCTCCTCCTTCCATACAGCTACATTCTATTGCTGGTGACTTGAGTCCATTGTACCCAAGTCCTCGTGCTCTGAGGGCAACTGCCCCTCCAATGAGCCGAGAGGAGCGGCAGGGCAGGGGGGGGAGGGGGGGAGACGAGAAAGGAGGGGAAAAAAAAAAAAAACCCTCTCCCCACTCTCTCCCCCCCGCCCCATACCCCACCCCCCCGCCCACCCCCGGCACCTATAGCAGAACAGGGACAGGAATGCCCAGGCTGCCGCAAAAGTCCTGCATTTCTTCCATGTATCTCATTCTGAAGGATCTACCGTCTCTAATAACTATCAGGGATGTTGGGAACCCCCAGCTGTACTTTATGTTAGCCTTCCTAAGTTGATCCAGGATTGGTCTCATCTGTCTTCTCCTCTCCAGAGTCCCCGCTGAGAGGTCGGTGAAGATCTGCAGGTCCTTGTTTTCAAATTTAAGTGGGGGGGCCCCTTTTAATTTTTTCCAGATTTTTTCTTTATCCTCGTATTGGTGGAATTTAATTATGACGTCTCTTGGGGTGTCTTGCTTTATATGGGGGGGCTTCCTTATTCTATGGACCCTATCGATCCTCAGCACCTCGTCTTCCTGCCTGCCCAGTAGGGGATTGAAAATCTTCCTCATCTTCTCTCCCAAGTCCTCGTTCTGTTGTTCCGGGATTGATCTAATGCGTAAGTTTTGTCGACGGCTCTGGTTCTCCTGTTCCTCAAGTCTAAACGCCAGCATGCGGTTTTCGCTCTGCACCTTCTTGACTTGTTCTTTTAAAACTGCTATATCCTTAGCTTGGTTGCTGGAGGCCTCTTCCGCCTCTTCAACCCGGCGGAGAAGATGCCCCATATCAGAGCGGACGTTTAAGATCTCCTCTTTTATAATGCTCTCTAGTTTTCTTTCCAGTTTAGCGAACATTTCACTCATATCTGTTTTACTAGGTACTTGGGCCATAATTCTCTGCTCTTCGGCTGCAATGTAGGCTGGTGTCCCCACCAGGTCCAGCTCCTCGTGAGGCCTGTCCCCCTGTCCCCCCTTTTGTTTCTGTTGATCCTTTTTCTTAGTGCCTGGATGTTTCACCTCCATTCCTGGGCTCTTTACGCCTGCTTCTTTTAGATATTTTTGAATAGAGCTAGTATTTAGACTCTCTCTTTGGTTATTGGATTCCACTAGTCTCGATGACCGGCCTTTCATGTTTTCCTCTTTCCCGGTTTGCTCTTTTTGTAGTTTAGCGGAATGCAGACTCGCTATGCCACCTCTCTATACTTTTCGGTTTGGTAGACCGTACCCCCCTTCAAACCGTGGGGGGTTAATAGTGTCCCTGGGGTTTATATAAGGTCACTGAAATGGATGTCCTTTTTTGTTTCCCCCTCCAGACACAGCATCAATGGGGAGGGTTGCTGGTGACAGCGCTACTTATCAGTTCCAGCTCCAGCCTGTGAGGGGTGCCCAGGGCTGAGGAACTTAGCCCTTACTATCAAGGTGCTGACTCTGTCTGGACAGTTACTTACTACAGGGGGGCTAAGAGGGCAAGTGTTATCGCTTCCAGCGGGAGAGTCCAGATCTGATTGGAAGACCTGAGGGGAGGGGAGAAACCAATGCCCCCCCCGTGCTTCAGTCCCTTTTGAACTGTCCTTCGGGGGATAGTCGTGCCCCCTGAACAAATGCTATTTCCAGACCCCCCCTAGTAACCGCTTAATACTCCAACAATAAGCAAGTCTGGATCGTGACCGGAAGTCAAAATTATTGGATGATAACATTGGCGGAGAGAAACTGTGAGGCGTCTCCTACCTGTTTATCTCATCCCGGCCATTGAACGTAGGAAAGGGTCTGCTGCTTCTCCCTAGTCAGGTCTCTTAGGGTGATTATCCTGCCGGCGGTTCACCGCTCCAGACGGAGCGCATCAGAGAGGATGTACCGGGGGACAGCCTTTACCAGGTCCGCAGCGGGTCCGTGACAGAAGATCGCTCCGGGATCGCTGCCCCGAGTTGTAGTGGTAGGGGGGAGCAGGGCAGGTGGGTATCCGGGCGCTCGAACCTAGACCGGCCGCTCGTGGTCTCTCACCCCACGAGGCATCACCTCGGCTTGTCGGCGTCCCGTCTCGCAGCTTCCTGGAGCCGGCGCAAGGCTCCTCCCCCGTGCTGACGTCAGCCGCACATCACGTCAGCCCCAGGGACTGTTCTCCGGGTCCCTGCTTTTAATTAAAGCGATATGTTCACCCACCCTAATCGAAAATGTCCTAGTAGTACGACCTATATACTGTTTCTTGCAGGGGCAAGTAATGAGATACACTACAAATTTCGTACTGCAAGTGCAGAATGGTTTTATAGTGTATCTCCTTCCCGTGGTGGTAGAGGTAAAATCTGTCACTTTGCGTGCTCTGACAGCATTGTGTTGACACACTATGCATTTCCTGCACGGAAAGAAACCGGTCCAGTCATGAAAGAAGGAAGGGCGGGTGGGGGGGTTTACGATGTTAGGGGCTATCCGACCTTGTAATGATGGAGCACCTCTGAAAATAACATTGGCTTCTTCTGGGATAAGTGGTCCCAGAACACTGTCTTGTTCAAGGACACCCCAATGCTTTTTCAGAATGTTTTTAATTTGTCTGTGTTGTGTTGAAAAGGCCGTCAGCATGGCCCACCTAAACTTCCCGTCTGGTTCTTTCTTGGGTTTGATTTCCAGTAAAGATTTCCTATCGGTATCGATAGTTCTTTGTATTTCTTGATCCAGGCCTTCATTATCATACCCCTTATCTATGAATCTAGACTTTAAAATCTCGGCCTGTACTAGAAAGACCTCTGTGTCCGTGCAGTTCCGTCGGAGTCTCAAAAACTGGCTCCGAGGGACCGCATTTAGCCAAGAGACATGATGGCAACTGTCAACGGAAATAAACCCGTTGCGGTCTGTAGGCTTAAAGTAGGTACTAAATCTAAATTGCTTGTTTACTATCTCTATCTGTAAGTCCAAGAAATGGATTTTTGTCTTATTGGCTTCATACGACAAAGATATACCTCTGTCATTTGTATTCAAATTCCCGAAAAAATCCTCGAGTGTTTCCATAGTCCCATTCCATAGGAGGAGGATATCGTCTATATACCTAGTCCACAGAACCAGAGAACTGGTTTCATGGACATAGACGACATCCTCCTCCCATTTCGCCATGAATAGGTTAGCGAGACTCGGTGCGAATTTCGCCCCCATGGCGACTCCACGTTGTTGAAGATAAAAATTGTGGTTAAACCAAAAGTAGTTATGTTTAGCCGCGAACTCTAGTAACTCCACAAGAAAGTCACACTGGAAGGGCGCCAGGGAATGTTCCTGGGCTAAAAAATGTTTAACAGCGTCAATGCCCTTATCGTGTGGTATGCACGTGTACAGTGACGCTACATCTGCAGTGGCCATGATGAAGCCATCTTGTACAGTGACGTTTTCAAGGAGTCTAATTGTGGAGCTGGTGTCTTTCAAATAAGAGGGAGTTTTCTTTACTAGGGGCTGCAGGAAAAAATCTATATATTTGCCGACTCTGGCTGTGATGGAATTGATACCACTTACAATTGGTCTACCAGGGGGGCAAACGGGATCCTTATGGATTTTCGGCAGATAGTATATGGTAGGGATTCGGGGTGCTGAGGGGATCAGAAAGTCCCTTTCTCTTTTATTCAAGATGTTATTCTCATAGCCCTTTGAGACAAGCTGGTGCAGTTTTTGTTTGTATTTATGTGTGGGGTTATTAGGTAGTACTTGGTAAGTGCCTGGTTCATTCAAAATGCGAAGCATTTCTGTTTCGTATTGACTTTTGTCCAGAATAACTATTCCACCCCCCTTGTCCGCTGGGCAAACCACCAAATCCTTACGTGCACATAGAGACTCTAAACCCCCTTTTAGAAATGGAGGATGGTGAATGCGTTTCATTGGTAGTCTAGCTAAGTCACGTAGGACAAGGTCCCTAAAGATTTTTACGGCTGGTGCTGTGGGAACCGGGGGGGAAAAAAGAGAGGGGTTGGATAAACCAGAATGAACGGTTCCGGACGTAGCTGCTGGGTAATCAGTACGAACCGGATTGGATACCAAATACCTCTGTATATTGACCTTTCGTATGTACTTATGTACATCCATGAACGTATGGAACTTATCTAGTTTCTTTGGGGGGGCATATTTGAGACCCTTGTCTAATACGGATAGTTCAGCTTCCGTGAGAGTTTGTGAGCTAAGGTTATAAACACCTTGGCCTCTCATACTCTGTCTTTTTTCTTCTTTGTACTCTCCTACCCCCCCAACACCCTCTCTTTGATCTAGGCCTCGTTTTCTCGAGTGTGAAGCCTCGCGAAAAACCTGATTCCCATGTCCATACGGACTGTGTATGTATGGGGTTTGGTCATAATCCTCTCTTCTGCGTTCAGGACTATAGACCTCCCTGAGGGGTGAATATCTATTATAGGTACGTATAGGGGAGGAGTAACGATAGTGAGGTTCCCCTCTATGCTGGAAATCTGAACTCGTTCTGTGTTCTCTAGGAGAGGGATGGTATGGACCATATTGAGAATGGGTATCGGGACGGTAACTCCTATTATGAGAGTTACCCCTACCCCCCCTTTTTCCTCTAAAATTGTTTTTCCCCCTATAGGATGTCTGAGGACTGTAATGTTGTACCCGTTGTTGAGGTGCATGTGATATTAAATCGCGTTTAGTGCCACCTCTCTGGGAACCTCGACCCCGGGGATGGACACCCGTAGATTGAGATTGTACAACAGGGGCGTTCAATGTTGAAGAACCACTACACTACTACAGTATCCTCTACGATACCAGAAGAGACTTCCATAGGTGGAGTAACCTGAAGGAGTTTTTGCCAGCCGAAAACCACACGGTTCTTGTAGTCCCCTGCGTCTCTAGAGTATTTCTTTTGTTTTTTTAATTTTTGGTCACGGTCCTCTTTCTCTAGATGTCCCAAAAGGTTAGAAGAAAGGGAGTTATACTCCTGGGAATTTTTATGAATCGAAAGTTTCTCCCTTAGATCCTTAATTTCTCTATCAAGGGCCTGGAGTCTATTATTTTTCTTAGAAATGAGTACCTGTAAAAAGTTTATGCCTGCATCGTTGAAGTATTTGAACCATGAATCAAAATCTGTTTCCCCCTGTTGTGGTTGGACTTCCCAACGGAGGCTTCTAGGTACCATTTGTTCTGAAATGTATTGTTGTAGAAATACCAAATCCCATTGTAAGTGAAGTTCGGTTGTCATGACATTTTTAAGTCTGAGGAATAATCCTCCAATCTCCGTGTCACTACTCGTTGATATAAATACCCCCTCGGTGTTAACCCTACGGGAGGCTCGGTAGTCAAACACATCCATGGAGCAGCAGCAAATTTGAAATTCTAAACGTATAAACCAACACAACCCAAATGGCAAATATGCGCTTACTCCTGAATAATATTAAGCCGCTAACACAGCACTAGAAAATAGTACATATATCAAATGGAAAACAAAACGTGTAGCGCTTTGTCATTATTGACAAATATACACCACCATGGAGAGGGGGTGCAAAAGTAAGAGGAGTGTCACGCCTGGAAATGTTTTGGGCTTATGAGTTACAGACTTTCTCTCCTCTTGGGCTCAATGTAGATATAGATGTCAACGCTTTCTTGGACGAATCATGAAGTTGACAATGTATGGGGTCATTATGCACGGTTCACTGTTGTATCTACAGAAAATGGTTTTGAGCATGTTCTACATCAGATGGCTACCGTAAAGGTTATAAGTGTTTAGTATGTAGACGCGAATGAATCCAGTTCATCTAATTATGTTTTATGCCAGAGGGCCATCATAGAGGTTATATATGCTAACCATGTATATGCAAGTGAATCCAGTTCATTCAATTCCCCTTAATAATCTGGTTTATGGGTTCTATGCATACACACCTTTTCGCCATTCATAACTACATATAGGAGCAGATATAATCATGGAGTTTATCTAAACCCCTATATATGAATACATAGATTTCATACTTATATATATGTAGATAAATCTTTCCTGATTATTTAGTATTGATTTTCATAGACCACTTTAACTGAACATTATAGTAACAGGGGCCTCTACGAATAACCATGTAGAGGTATGGTTGTATGCCTCATTTTGTTTTTAATATTCCTTTGATACGCTGCAGAACGCTCGCTTTAGTTGCATCTTTTAAAGTGGGACGCAGCTAGTCTAATACTGACCATTCTCTATTTGGTGTCATAAGAAGTACTTCCGGCTAACCATTGCTGGAACGCAAACCTTGTTGTGAGGGAGTATACTTCCGCTCTCGTGACGGGGCGTTACTGCGTCATGTCGCGAGATTCACCGGGATTTGGTTTATTGAGCGTTTCCGGCCAATCAGAGCTGGAACGCAAATTCCGGGATCCACGGACACAAAATTCCGCCTTCGCGTCTTGACGGCACAGCGTCATATCGCGAGATTGAGCGGGATGTGTCTCCACACACATCGTGAACGGACTAAGGTGGTAAAAACCACATACACTGGGGGTTACCTATATCTTTATTACCTTTACAAGTTTTAGAAATGGGAGCCGCTTCAAAGATATATACATGGGGATTAATAGGCCACATTGGTGGGGGGTGGAACGCACAGCACACCTACCAAAGGGAGGCCTGGAACGCACGCGGGTCTGCCATCTTGCGAACCCGGAAGTGCCAATTTATCAATTGAATGGGCTGGAGTCACTTCAAGACGATTACAGTTCCTATATTAAGGAGTCAGGCTGCAGTGGAGGGTACCCCAGGACGAAGTCTACTCAGACGAAACGCGTCAGGAGGACTCCACTGCTGCCTTCTTTTATGTACAAGCGCTTTTTTAACAACTTTATCATGTAAGTGTATTTCCTTTTAAATAAACCACGGTTTTTATGGTATCACACTATGTGGCCTTTTTTATATTCTCTATGAGACGCATACGGGGAGATCCTATGTTATGATTGGAGAAGATACATCTTTATGAACCCCTTGTGATCCTTTCACGCTGTCAAGGTCTTCCCACCATTGCTATTATGCAATAAAAGCTGGTTTGACCCTCACAGTATACACTGTTTTGGGTTCAAACCCTCCGGTAAGCCTCCAATTTTACCAACTTTACCGTTAGAGTGATTTGCACGTGTGTGAAGACACTGTGGTGTGACGTTCTAGAGTTGATTCATTCATACATCATCCAATCTGGAACTTGAATTTCATCTGGTGTTTAGCATCCATTCAGAGACTATAGGACCCCATGCTGGTGAAGGTGGTTCACATACCACTTACAAGTAGTATTCCATTTATTTCTTACCCATGGACTCTGTACTGTATTTGGATTCATATATAATGTGAGAAAATTCAACTGTGTTTGATTTTAGTTGTTTGCAGGATACTGGCTCCATACCTTATCAGTGTGTAGGTGTCTTATTTTCCTTTTCGTTCTTTTTTAGCGCTACACGTTTTGTTTTCCCTCTTTTTGATTGGCTCCATGCTGAGGTTCTCTCCTGGTCACCATAATGCAGTGAAACATGCTTCCGAGGGGTAGCCAAGGTCCTGTGTACCTCTTCACTCTCCTCCCTGCCAGAGGAGTACCGTGATTTTAGCAAGGTCTTTGACAAAGGTCAAGCCGGTAGTTTGCCTCCACACCGGCCGTATGATTGCGCAATTGACCTTCAACCTGGGGCCACTCCCCCTCGTGGCTGGGTTTACCCTTTGTCGGTCTTGGAGGATAAAGCCATGGAGTATGTTGCAGATGCACTTTCTCGGGGATTCATCCACAAATCCTCGTCTCCTGCTGGTTTCTTCTTTGTGAAGAAGAGGAGCGGTGAACTGAGACCTTGTATTGATTATAGGGGTCTCAATCGTTTCACTAAGCTTGATCTGAAAGGGGCTTACAATCTCGTGAGGATTAAGGAGGGCGACGAGTGGAAAACTGCGTTTAATACCAGAACAGGCCATTATGAGTATCTCGTAATGCCTTTTGGCTTTTGTAACGCCCGGCAGTTTTCCAGGAATTTATTAACGATGTCCTTCGAGATTTGTTGCAGTTATGTGTGGTGGTTTATCTCGATGATATCCTCATATTTTCCAAGTCCCTGGAGAGCCACCACAAAGATGTCTGTCGTGTGCTTCAGAAATTAAGAGAGAACAATCTCTATTGTAAACTGAAGGTGTGCGAGTTCCATTGGGAACAGGTTAAATTCCTGTCATTTCCACTGCTGGTTTTTCGATGGACCCAGAGAAACTTTCGGCAATCCTACAGTGGCCTCGACCCGTGCAGCGTTTCCTGGGTTTTGTCAACTATTATCGGAAGGTTATTTGTAACTTCTCGTCTCTGGTCAAGCCCCTGACCGAAATGACAAGAATGGTAACCCACAGAGTTGGTCTCCTGAGTCCATTAAGGCCTTTGAAAGTCTCAAGGCTGCCTTTGTTTCTGCTCCTGGGTTGGCACATTCTGATCCTACATTACCTTTTATCCTTGAGGTAGATGCTTCTGAGACTGGTGTTGGCGCCCTTCTGTCTCAACGTCCTACCTCAGAGTGCTATGCATCTTTGTGGCTACTTTTCCAAGAAAATGTCACCTGCTGAGTGCAATTACGAGATTGGTGACAGAGCTGTTGGCAATCATTTTAGCCCTGAAAGAATGGAGACATCTCCTCGAAGGTACAACTGTGCCGGTTCTCATTCTTACTAACCATAGTTGTCTGAGGCTCTCCCAGAAGGGCGCGATGGGCTCTTTTCTTGTCTAGTTTCAATTGCATAGTCTCATTCTTACCCGGTACTAAGAATGTAAGGGCTGACGCCTTATCACAACAATTTTTCTCCACTTCCAAGTTGGAGTCCGTTCCAGTTCCTATGATTCCTCCTGACTGTGTTCTGGCTACGGTTCGCACCAGTCTTACTTCTCCTTTGGGTGACAAAATTCTTGCTGCTCAGGTCCATGCTCCTCCTGGGAAACCTTGTGACCGCTGCTCTGTCCCAGAGTGTCTCCATACTGCCGTGCTCCAGACTTATCATTCTCCCAAGGCAGCTGGCAACCCTGGTAAGAATCAACTCTTTTGGGCCACTTCCCAACAATTCTGGTGGCCTAGTCTACGTGCTGATGTAACTGCCTTCATAGCTGCCTGTTCCATTAGTGCCCAGAGTAAGACTCCACCACACCTTCCAGTGGGCCTCCTACAACCCATACCCAATCGAGAGAGGCCCTGGACCCACCTGTCTATGGATTTCATTGTGGAGTTGCCCAACTCCCAAGGCAACACAGTTATCCTTCTGGTGGTTGACCGGTTCTCAAAGATGTGTCATTGTGTTCCACTTAAGAAGTTGCCCACTTCTAAGGAACTGGCTTCCATTTTTGCTCAGGAGATCTTACATGGGCTACCCAAGGTGATTGTCTCAGAGAGGGGTAGTCAGTTTGTGTCCCGGTTCTGGCGAGCCTTTTGTGCACAGCTGGGAATTCAGCTTGCTTTCTCCTCTGCGTATCACCCGCAGTCTAATGGGGCCGCAGAATGAGCCAATCAGTCCTTGGAGCAATTCCTACGTTGCTATATTTCTGATCACAACAACTGGTCAGACCTATTACCATGGGAAGAGTTTGCTCACAACAGTGCCTTGAATTCTGCTTCCCGATTGTCTCTGTTTATGGCGATTTATGGGTTCCAACCTTCCATGTTGCCTGACTCATTTGTTCCGCAGTGTATTCCTGTGCTAGAGGAGTATCTCTGTGGTCTTCGTTCCACTTGGGCACAAATCCAGGAGGCTTTGCGTCATGCTAATGATAGGTACAGATGACCGCAGACGCCTGCCTGCACCTTCCTACCAGGTTTGGAACAGGGTCTGGTTGTTATCTCAAAACCTCTGACTACGTTTTACCTCACTGAAGTTCGTACCTCGGTTTATTGGGCCTTTCCGTATCCTTCGCAGGATTAACCCAGTGGCTTTCGCATTGGACCTTCCTCCTAGTATGCGCATCTCAAATGTGTTTCATGATTCCTTATTGAAGCTGTTGGTCTGCAACCGCTTTACCACCTCGGTGCCATGTCCTCACCCTATACAGGTTGAGAACCATGAGGAGTATGAGGTACAATCCATTGTTGACTCTTGTAGGTTCCGTGGGCGCATACAGTACCTGGTGCATTGGAAGGGGTACGGTCCGGAGGAATTCTCCTGGGTCTCATCCTCGGACGTACATGCTCCTGCCCCCCTCCGCGATCTCCATAGACGTTTTCCCCTCAAGCCCGGTGGTCTCTGAGGGGGAGGGGTCATTGAGGGAGGTACTGTAAGGGCTGGCTTAGCCCTTCCTTCTCTGAGCTGGCTGCTCAGCTGTCGGCTAATTGCCAGCTCTCATCTCTTCACAGTTAACCAGCTGTTGTGGATCTGCTCGTCAGTCCCGCCTACTTAAAGATCTCCAGCTCACTTCATTCCTGCCTTCGCCTTGGTCACATCACAAGAAACCATTGAAGGGATATTTAGCTTAACCACATCCATTTTATAATTTAGTTTCCATTTTGTGTTTTTCCCTGTACTCTATTTCACATATTACTAGGAGTGTAATGTAATCTAGTTTCATTTCTCACATCCCTGTTATCTTTTGTGTTTCGTTTCCTGTAAAGCACGTGATATCTTAAAAATAATTAGTTTCACTTTTGTCAAATTGTTTCTGTATTTTATTGGATAATTTGTATGACGCGGTCAAAGGGGCGGTAGTTTCTGAAAGCCCCCTTTAAATATTCACACCAAAGAATAAAGATTAGATTTGCTCGGCGAGACTTTTGCAGTTTTTTATCATTTGTCTCAATGGGCTAATCTCACAGGCCTGTGGGGATTGTAAGATACATCTTATGCAGACTTATCGAGGGCCTAAAAATATCCCTAGACAATCTACATTTGCCAACAACCATCTCCTGCATTCCTGTTTAAAGACTGGCTTTGCTGACATCCCTTCTGGGTCCTTATCTTGCTTGCTGTTCCTCTACTTGGATCCCTGACTTCTGGCCTGGCTGATAACCCAATCTGATTACTGAACTCTGGCTTGGCTGATTACCTGATCTGGTTACTGAACTCTGGCTTGGCTGACTACCCGATCCAGTTACAGGACTCTGGCTATGCTTTGACTACGCTTACTCCATTTAACTTTTTATTTTTATTAATAAACAAATGTGATTTTACTGTACTTCTGTCTCGGTCTGGTTCATGGTTTCTGCCAAACACTTGCTGATAATCTGTGTAAATTTTTTCTTGAAATCCTCGTTTTGAGCAAATAAAGGTGGCACTATGCGTACCCTGAGTCCACGAGGTATAAGCTGTGACTTGTAGTACTTGGCTAGCGTTAACTCATGTAGCTCCATAGATGTAAGTTGTTATGAATTTTCCAACTTACGTGTCTCAATGAGAAAATCCCTGGATCCTGTATATATCCGGGCTTTGTCTTCATCGGTGTAAGAAAACGAGCCGCCTGTGGTCATCATTCTACTGATTCGAGAGTATCGGTGCTGTTTATAGTTTATGGTAGACATGTATCACATGTCTTTATGTACCATCATGTGGATTTATAGATTAATTGTGATACAGTTTTATTTTTATTTTTTTCATTAAATATATAAATTTTGATTTATTTTATGTTCATTTTTCACTATTTATTTTCAGGATTCCCGATTGATATATTCTATGTGGTGTGGGAATACTGACATAACTGTTGACCTTTCGTTCCAAGATTGTATCACATTAGGTATTTAGAGTTTCATACAATCATCTACTAATCAATTAATTGATTCCAGATTGTTTGATTGTTTAATCGACTGACGATGAGCTATATATTCCACCATGTGGTAAATTATAGGCATGAGGTTTTGAAGAAGGGCGTGATCTGTATTAGCCCGAAACTGTTACCATGACTGCCTTATCTTTTTGATGTTATTCGTATTTTTTCATTAAAAGTATTTTTGTGCAGCAATCCCACTTCATTATATATATATGTGTATGTATATATATATATATATATATATATATATATATATATATATATATATATATATATATATATATATATATATATATATATATATAGTGTGACAATCCGGGGTGATTAGGTAAGTGGTGCATGCAGTTTTTCAGAAATGTACCACCCCAGACTGCGTTTTTAGGGCATGGCAGCCCACTTTTATTTAAAGGTAATGAAAATGTTCAAACAGTAATCTTCCCTCGCAGGGGGGTTCCACCATCACTATATAAACACAAACTATAGCCTCTTGGCTTACTCACTGTCAGCTCCGTGCTGTTTTGGTTGAGGGCCACATCTGACTGCTAAAGACGTGCACACACATGCTGCCACCTGCAGTCTTAGACTCTGAGACCTCCTGTCTCTTTCTCCTGGACCCTCCCAACCTCCTAGGCCAGACTTCCTGTCTGCCGGGCGGAGCTGTCTCCAAGTCTGAGCACTGACCTCTATTCCTGGGATGTTTTTGAACCCAGCCCACAGGTGTGCAATTAATATTCCTGCCAAAATCAGGCATACACTGCTCATATGCACCTGTGACATGGGGTCACATCTCCACAATATATATATATATATATATATATATATATATATATATATATATATATATATATATATATATATATACACACACACACACATACATACTACACTGTGTGTGTATATATATATATATATATATATATATATTTATTAAAGCGGGATTCCGTCCCTGACCAAAAAAAATTAAAAGTCAGCAGCTACAAACACTGTAGCTGCTGACTTTAAATAAGTACTTACCTGTCCAGGGTGCCCGCGATGTCGGCCGGCCGAGGCCGACCCGTCCCTCGGCTCTCGGGTCCCGGCACCACCATCCTAAGTAAGGGAAACGGGCAGTGGAGCCTTGCGGCTTCACTGCCAGTTTCCTGCGACTCGGCGTTCTGTGAATGCCCCTGTGGTGTTCTGGGAACACACACAGTTCCCAGAAGGCAACAGGGCCGCTCACCAAGGAGCAGAACACGCCGTGGAATGGGAAGAGGCAGATTAGGAAGACTGCCTAGCAACAAGGGTTTAGGTAAGTTTAAACATTTTTTTTTTCAAATGTTTTTATTTTTTTTTTAGGATTTTTTGCATGCATTTTTTTTTTTTTAGGGTGGCCCTCCACTTTAATACACAGCCTGAAGTGTATTAGAAACAGTACACCACTGAATGCACTGTGTATATATAGGCTACACTGGATGCAGAATATATATATATATATACATACACATACACACACATACATATATATATATATACATACACACGCTAGAGCTGCGCGATTACCCGTCAAGAATCGCTATTGGGAATTTTTCCCCGTTGCGATCTTAACAAAAGTATTTCTCGATTCTTTCTATGCAGTGAATTCTCTCTGCTCTGCTAAAGCTGACAAAAGAAAGGAAGAAAAAAACAGGCAGTCTGCCAAGTATCACAAAATTCATTAGCAGTGGAACCAAGTCTAAACATTGTAACAATCTATTAAAGGAAGAGACTTGTGTGTGTAAAAGAGGAATGTTTAACCACTTCAGTACAGGGCATTTATACACCCTTCCTGCCCAGATCAATTTTAGCTTTCAGTGCTCTCACACTTTGAATGCCAATTACTCAGTCATGCAACACTGTACCCAAACAACATTTTTATATTTTTTTTCATACAAATAGAGTTTTCTTTTGGTGGTATTTAATCACTGGGTTTTTATTTTATTCGACATAAGTGAAAAAAGAGCGAAATTTAAAAAAAAACAAAAAAAAAAAAAACAAACACACTTTTTTCGTTTCTATGATAAAATTTTGCAAATACCGTATATACTCGAGTATAAGTCGAATTTTTCAGCACATTTTTTTGTGCTGAAAGTGCCCCCCTCGACTTATACTTGAGTCAAGCACTTTTATGCAGCAAAAAATTTCATTTTCCGAACCGACTTTGGGGCCCCGTATCTCAGGGCCACTTAGTGCTAGGAACCCCAAATTTGGTGTGCAAACCCAGTGGACCCGGTACCACAACATATCCAAAGATGAAGTTCCTAGCACTAAGTGGCCCTGAGATACGGGGCCCCAAAATCGGTTCGGAAAATGTCATTCTCTGCTGCAGAAAAGTGCTTGACATTTTCTGAACCGACTTTGGGGCCCCATATCTCAGGGCCACTTGGTGCTAGGAACCCCAGCTTTGGAAATGTTATGGTGCTAGTTCCACTGGGTTTGCACACCAAATTTGGGGTTCTTAGCACTAAGTGGCCCCGAGATACAGGGCCTCAAATTCGGTCAACTGTGTCGATCTGCAGCAATGTCATTTCGGGACCCTTTGGGTTCAGAGACCCCAAATTTTGGCTGCAGCTAGGGGGCATCTAGGAACCCTTAACTACCGAGTTTGAAGTTCAGGGGACCTATGGCTGCAAATGGGCACAGTGAGGCTGCAAATGGGAACAGTGATGCTGCAAATTGGCATTGTTGACCCTCTTTTCCACTTACAGTAGCTGTGCATTTCTCACCCTCGTATTATACTCGGGTCAATAAGTTTTTCCCATTTTTTTGTGGTAAATTAGGGCCTCGACTTATACTCGGAACGACTTATACTCGAGTATATACGGTAAGTCATTTTTGTTCATAAATTTGGGCTAAAATGTATACTGCAACACCTTTGGTAAAAATAACCCAAATTAGTGAATATTATTTAGTCTCTGTGAAAGTTATAGTCTACAAGCTATGGTGCAAATCATTGACACCAATCTCATTTCTTGAGGCCCTGAAAAGTCACGAAAGTACAAATACCCCCTTTTTGAAAAGTAGACAGTCAAGGGTATTTAGTAAGAGGCATGGTGAGTTTTTTGAAGTTGTAATTTCCCACAATTCTTGGGAAAATGAAGAAATATTATTTTTTCCCCCCACAAAATTGTCATAACAAGTTATTTCTCACACACAACATATGCATACTTCCAATTACACCCCAAAATACATTCTGCTACTCCTCCCGAGTATGGCGATACCACGTGTGTGACTTTTACACAGCCTGGCTACATACAGAGGCCCAACATGCAGGAAGCACCGTCAGGCGTTCTAGGAGCATAAATTACACCTCTAATTTCCCAACGACCTATTACACTTTTGAAGGCCCTAGAGCACCAGGGCAATGGAATTATCCACAAAATGACCCCATTTTGGAAAACAAACACCTCAACGTATATTCTATGAAGCAATATATGAGTCTTTTGAACGGTTCATTTTTTACACAAGTCTTCAGAAAACGTGGAAAGAAAATGAAAACTTTTTTTTTTTTTTTTTACACAAAGTTGTCAATTTATAAGATATTTCTAACACAGAGCATGTATATAGAAAAAAATTACACCCCAAAAACACATTCTGCTACTCATCTTGAGTATGGGATACCACATGTGCGAGACTTTTACACAGCCTGACCACATACAGAGGCCCAACATTGAAGTAGTACCTTTAGGAGCATAAATTACACGTCATTTCATTCCTACCTATCACACTTTTGAAGGTCCTTGAGCACCAGGACAGTGGAATTACCCACAAAATGACCCCATTTTGGAAAGCAAACACCCCAACGTATATTCTATGAGGCATGGGCTGCAGATAGGTACTCAGGTGCTCGGATGGGCTGGAGACAGGTGCTCGGATGGGCTGGAGACAGGTGCTCGGATGGGCTGGAGACAGGTGCTCGGATGGGCTGGAGACAGGTGCTCGGATGGGCTGGAGACAGGTGCCCGGATGGGCTGGAGACAGGTGCCCGGATGGGCTGGAGACAGGTGCTCGGATGGGCTGGAGACAGGTGCTCGGGTGGACTGCGACAGGTGCTCGGGTGGACTGCGACAGGTGCTCGGGTGGACTGCGACAGGTGCTCGGGTGGACTGCGACAGGTGCTCGGGTGGACTGCGACAGGTGCTCGGGTGGACTGCGACAGGTGCTCGGGTGGACTGCGACAGGTGCTCGGGTGGACTGCGACAGGTACTCAGATGGACTGCGACAGGTACTCAGATGGACTGCGACAGGTACTCAGATGGACTGCGACAGGTACTCAGATGGACTGCGACAGGTACTCAGATGGACTGCGACAGGTACTCAGATGGACTGCGACAGGTACTCAGATGGACTGCGACAGGTACTCAGATGGACTGCGACAGGTACTCAGATGGACTGCGACAGGTACTCGGGTATGTAGATGGACTGTGACAGGTACTTGGGTACACAGATGGACTGTGACAGGTACTTTGATGGGTGGTGACAGGTCCTCTTTATTGGGGGGGGGGGGCAATCCGTGTGATTGGTGTACACTGTGGGCGGTAACGAGATGTTACTGCAATCTCCTTCTCACACACTATCGGTGTTGTGAGGAGAAGAACCCGGTAACATCTCGTTACCACGGATTGTTGACATTCTGTGACCGGCTTTGATTGGATACAGCCGGTCACATGGTAAAGCGCTCACCACAACAAAGATCTATCAACACTATTATTTTAGAGAATTCAAACTTCTAAAAAAACATTGGAGAGTCATTACGAATCCAGGTGGACCAATTGCTTCAATAAAGATTATATATCTAAAACATTAATATAAATTGTTTGCCCATATATTCTATTTGTTAGCTGTAGTACCTTAATTTTGCCACAAGAGGGGGATGATAACGTTTGATTTCATTTTAGCTAAAGCTTGATAGTGTTTACTGTGCAGATAGATATACATCATATCCGTATATAACTTAACAAATAGTGTTATTTATTAGGGATGCACTGACGCAATTTAAAATAAAAAAATCAGTGAGTACGAGTACCGATACTTTGAAGTGCGATTTGCGTCTATACAAAACTAATGGGAGCCATTTGCACTGCAAAGAATCGCATGCTACTTGAACAGGAATGCGGTGCGATTCCTGTCCGAATCACATGTGGTTTCCCCACCACTCCTGTGTGAACCCAGGCTTGTCATAGTTTTCAGCCTGGGTTAACACAGGAGCAGTGTGGGCAAACCACATGCGATTTGGACAGGAATCGCACAACATTCTTGTTCAAATTGTATACGATTCTTTGCAGCAAGTTTGCCCACTTACAAAGAAATGAAGGGTCTATAATTTTTATTATAGGTGTATTTTAAACGATAAAGACAGAAGATCAAGCAAAATCCAGAAAAAACACATGATACAAATGTTATAAATTGAGTTACAGTTCAGTGAGTAAAATAAGTATTTGATCCCCTATCAACAATAATTCTGGCTCCCACAGACTGGCTACAGTATGTGCTCATGTGGTACACAGAATTATCCTGTCAATTTAAGAAGGTGCTCCTAACGACAACTTGTTATTTGTATAAAAAAAAGATACCTGTCCACAGAATCTTTTTCTTCCATTCAATCCTCTCCATTATGGGCAAGACTAAAGAACTGCAAAGGATGTCGGGGACAAGATTGTAGACCTGCACAGGGCTGGAATGGGCAACAAGACTATCAGCAAGAAGCTTGGCAAGAAGGAGATAACTGTTAGAGCAATTATTCGCAAATGGAAGAAATGCAAAATAACCATCAAATCGCCCTCGGTCTGGAGCTCCATGCAAGATTTCGCCTCATGGGGTAAGGAGGATCATGCGAAAAGTGAGGGATGAGCCCAGAACAACACGGAAGGAGCTTGTGAATGATCTCAAGGCAGCTGGGACCACAGTCCCCAAGCAAACCATTGGCAACTCAATACAATTAACATCCTACAGTCCCCCTCCTTAAGAAAAAAGATGTACAGGCCCCATCTGAAGTTTGCCAATGAACATCTAAATGATTCAGAGAAGGATTGGGAGAAAGTGCTGTGGTCAGAGGTGACCAAAATTGAGCTTTTTGGCATTAACTCATCTCGACTCACTGTGTTTGGAGGAAGAAAAATGCTGACTATGACCCTAAGAACACCATCCCTACAGTCAATTACGGAGGTGGAAACATGCTTTGGGGCGGTTTCTCTGTTAAAGGTACAGGCTGACTTTGCCGCATTGAAGGGCCAAAGGATGGGGCCATGTATTGTAAAATCTTGGATGAGAACATTCTTCCCTCTACCAGAACACTGAAGATGGGTCTTTCAATGACAATGACCCAAAACATACCACAAAGGAGTGGCTCAAGAAGAAGCACGTTATGGTCATGGAGTGGCCTAGCCAGTCTCCAGACCTTAATCCTATAGAAAATTTATGGAGGGAGCTAAAATTTTGAGTTGCGAAGGGACAGCAAAGAAACCTTAAGGATTTAAAGATCTGTAAAGAAGAGTGGACCAAAATCCCTCCTGAGATGTGTGCAAACCTGGTAATCGACTATAGGAAACGTCTTACCTCTGTGCTTGCCAACAAGGGTTTCTCCACCAAGTACTAAGTCATGTTTTGCTTGGGGATCAACTCACTGAACTGAAACTCAATTCATAACATTTGTATCATGTTTTTTCTTGTTTTTTAGTTGTAAGTGGGTAAACTTACAAAATCTGCAGGGGATCAAATTATTACGTCCCCCACTGTATTTACAGCACTGGGTTTTCAGGTACTACTATCTAGTCGCAGCAATGGTGCTTTGGTGTCAATTACCTATATAAAGTTTTAGGTCTACCGATACCAATTCATTAGGCTGCAACACATTTTTACAGAACTGGGGTTGTGGTAGTAGTAGTCATATATTGTGTGTAGGAAGTGCTTTGTAATATAATTTTTGTTGTGCAATTATTATTTGGAAGCATCAGAACGTGGTTAGGTGTTAGCTACACAGCCGTATAAGCAACACTTGGGTTGTGGTAACATTTACCTCTTTTTGCAAGTAGCTTGTTTTTGTAATACAAAGCACTGCTACACTAGTTTGTCATTTGATATAAGTACATTGGGATTGCTTGACAGAAAATAAATTAGAAAAGGCTTCAATTTTGTTAATGAAAAAATAAGTTTTGCTTGAAAAGGTGAACTTAGCTTCCAATTTTCTGTACTTTCTAAACAGATTACAATACTTACAATAAGATGGGCTGGTCTGAAGTTATCACAGTGCCATTCAAATGAAGATTACATTTCATTGGCTGTCCTGAATAAAAAAAAACATTACGTACAGTTTAGAATGCAAATCTTTACCCTTTATGTATTAGCAGTCATAGGCACAGTTTTATACAGTATAAGCTTTAAAATAATCTCTCCATACCCTTTGTAGCTGCATACACAGTGAAGCATTCATCCATCTTCAAATTTGATAACAGACTTTCAAACTGTTGTCTAAAGTGGCTCAGCTCACCCTGTTCCCCTTCTCAGCGGTGATTTGACAGGTTTCTAGCTATCTCATATTTAATGTGATAAGAGAGCAGGTACTGTGGAATAGGGGAGCAGATTGTGCTTAAACAGCCATTCAGGGCATTTTGCCAGTAATTTTGAGGATGTTTTACTTATGCCAAAACATGGTGTCTAGTCTGATGGTTGAAAATCTATTATTAGATCTTTGGATATAAAGCTATAAATAAAAACTTTGCACTTAGTGTAACAAATTAAGCACATCCGAAAGAATTTACCTCCCTTCATGCCTTCATGACCAGGCCATTTTTTGTGATACGGCACTGTTTTATGTTCACTGGCAATTGTGCGACGCTGTACCCAAATAAAATGTATGTCCTTTTGTCCATACAAATAAAGCTTTCTTTTAGGGGTATTTGATGACCTCTGCCTTTTTTTTTGCGCTATAAACAAAAAAAGGCAGACTTTTGAAAAAAATAAATAAATTTTTTTTACCTTCTGCTATAAAGCATATGCAATAAAAAGATGGTTTCTTCATCAATGTAGAACAATATGTATTCTGCTACAAATTTGTAGTAAAAAAAAAATTCACAATAAGCGTATATTGATTGATTTGCGCAAAAGTTATAACGTCCACAAACAATGGGATATATTTATGGATTTTTTTTGTTTTTAACTAGTAATGGTGGCGATTGCGACTTATAGCTTCGGCGTCTTACACACATTCATAAAACCCCCTCTGTACACAGGGCGTCTCATGTACGTCCTGCATTTTATTTATCTCCCTCCGCTCAGTTTTTTTATCTCCCCTGGCTTCTGTGCACAGCTCCGCGAGACCAGTGTCTGCAGAAAGATGAGCTGAAGCCTTCCTCATTGAATGATCACTCTGACAGAATCTTAGTGCCGGTTCACACAGGGCCACTTCTCAGGCGACTTTTCAGCCTGACAAGTCACGCTCCATGCAGTGAAATGAAACCGTTCCAATAGGAGTGACTCAAGTTGCTCTGACTTAGAAAAAAGGTTCCTGTACCATTTTTGGGCAATGTCGGAGCGGTTTGCATTAACTTCTATTAAAGAAGACATTTGCAAGCTGCGCTGAGGTCAAGCTGTGCGGGGCGGCTTCAGAATCAGATGACTTTGAAGCAGCCCCTATGTGAACCAGGCACTCAGTGAGCATTCAGTGTAACACTTCTAAACCAAAATAATGTCTTATCTCTGTTCCCTTGAGTGAGAAAGCTGCAGCTGACAGAGGAATGTTTGTGTGCACAGGGAGTTAGTTAAGCCTTTATTAACCTAGACATGCTTTTATTTTACTACTTACTGGTGTGATGTCTGACACCGGATGCGATTCACACCGCACTGCAAATCACATGCGATCTACAGATAGTATGGCTGAATTTACATGGCATTCAGACCCAACTCACACAGGACCCTTTTTTGGTCCGCAGCAGAATTGGATCGCATGGGTGTTCACACTGGTTCCTGTCTGAATTTGCAGTTTGCCATGTCATATGCAAACAGATTTGAGGGTGTCATTAACTTTCAAGTGACACTCCCAGCAGTTTAAATAGGGCAGTGTGAACTTCCGCCAGGAGACATGCGATGTGGGAACCCGATTGGCAGGGTTCCCACATCGCTGCAATGTGAACCGAGCCTTAGGGTAGATCGGTTTTATTTTAAATCAGTAAGAACTTTAAATTACTGATACACTATGAGAAAAATGAAATATATGCAAAAAAACCCACTTTTTTTGTTAATACTTTAACATGCTTTGTACCAAAAAATGGGATTTTTGTAGTCAACGTAAAATCCATTTCTCTGAGTTCATCGACGGACACAGCGTCTCCTTAATCTTGACCATTGGGTTATATCGCCTCTGCAGGAGTAGGACTAGGCAGAACAAAAAACACCTGGCTACGCCCATGGGCTGTCCTCAGTCAGTATATAACCCCCTCCCTGCTCTAGGTATTCAGTTTAGCAGCAAGCAGTAATAGAAGTATCGAAAACTCCATACAGGGGTGGGCGCTGTGTCCATCGAACTCAGAGAAATGGATTATATGGTGAGTACAAAAATCACATTTTCTCTTTCGTTCATCGACGGACACAGCACCTCCTTAATCTTGACCATTGGGATGTCCAAAAGCAGTGCCAAAGAAAAATGAGGGGTGGGCAAAATAACCAAGGATAACCACAAGAGCCCCAACCAGGACACAGGAGCCCCATCTGAAATAAAACATATTTAAATAAGAAACACCCCTTATGAGGGAACCCCCCTCTAAAACAGCCGCCTGCAAAACCTTGCAGCCAAAAGAAGCATCCACAGATGCCAAAATATCTACTTTATAGAATTTAGTGAAGGTATGCACCGACAACCAAGTGGCCGCCTTGCAAACCTGTGATATTGACGCTTGATGACGGAAGGCCCAAGAAGTACTAAGCGCCCAAGTAGAATGCGCCATGACAGAAAAAGGAGGAACCCTTAAAATAAAATAGGCCTGAGTCACAGTCTGTCCGATCCATCTGGAGATGGTAGCCGAAGAAGCGACCAGCCCTTTCCTTGGTCCTTGTGTAACCAAAAAAAGTGAGTCTGACCTCCGGAAGGACTCAGTGGATTCCAGATACACTCGAATCGTACGAACCACATCCAAGGTGTGCAAAGCAAATTCCTTGGGATGACCCGGCTTGGGACACAAGGACGGCAACACAATGTCCTCATTCAAATGGAAGTCAGAGACAACCTTGGGCAAAAATGACAGACAGGGACGAAGAACCACTTTATCCCTATGGAGTACTAAAATAGGGACTACGACAGGATAATACCAACTCCGGAACCTAATAGACACCAGGAATGCCACCTTCTGGGACAGCGTAGGTAAGGGAATCTCCCGAATATTCTCGAATGGAGGTTTCTGGAGAACCGATAGCACCAACTTTAAATCCCATGGCGGCAAAAGAGGCCGTACAGGCGGAGCCACATGCCGGACTCTTTGAATGAAGGTACGAACTAAAAGAGTGAGTGGCTAGGGGTCGCTGAAAGAAGACTGCTAAGGCAGACACCTGGCCCTTGATGGTGCTCAAAGTCAACTCATGCTCAACGCCCTGTTGAATAAAAGCTAAGATTCGAGCCACAGAAAAGGATTGAGGATGAACGCCAATCGACTAACACTAAGAAATATACACTTTCCACTTTACGATGGTATATCTTACTAGTAGTCGATTTCCTCGCCTTCACCATAGTAGGGATCACTGATCCCGACAGACCTCTATCTCTCAGTACCTGGCTTTCAATGGTTAGTCCAATAAAACCAGTTACTGTAAAGCAGGATGGAAGCTCAGCCCTCTGTACAACTGGTCCTCTTTGAGAGGTAGCTTCCAAGGGACATTTACGGCCACTGGAAGACTTTCGCCCTCGGTCCTTCATAGGCACCGCAGAAGGCGTTGGCCCCGCAGTGACACTAGGACTGCGGTGTCTAGCAGAGGAACTCCTGAGATTGCCACAAGCCTCAGTTACTTCCCGTTGAACTGCACATGCTGAAGGGGCCGACCTTTGAGAAGAAAAACTACTAACCTGGTCAGCATTCACTCCAGAGTCAAACCCAGGTAGCCCAATTTCCTGAACAGGGCTAGAGGGGACCTTGGGTAGTTCGGACGTCACCGGACCTTTACAGGCATTATACCCACACAAGGAGACACGGCCCCCCGAAGTGGACAAATTCCGTCCCCCTTTTTTGGTACCCCCAAAAGGTTCAATTCGTGGTCCCCCTTGACAATCACAAAGGAGGTCCATGAATCTGGAAAGCAGCGAAGATGTCCCCCCACCCCAGCAATGGGTGGGAGCAGACCTTCATGCTGAAGGAGTCTTGTCAGTGGATCCGGAGAAGCCTGCTCTAGGCATACCAGACCAAGATTGCTTGGTACTTCCTGGGGAAGACTTGAGAGATCTGTTTCCTTTATCAGCCGTCCCAGGAGCCCGGAAGAATTTCTTATGGGCTGAGAAGGGAGGCCCCCTTTAGTAGAAGGTGGCAGAAAGGTACTCTTTCCCACTGTGACACCCATAATGATGTCATCCAGGGTAGCCTCAAACAGGCGGTCGCTTTGAAAGGGCAGATCAACAAGAGCTTTTTTAGAGGCTCGGTCTGCCGACCAATTCTTAAGCCACAGCAGACGTCTAATCACCATCGCTGAAATAGAAAGCTTGGACAGCACAGAATCTGCATCCAAGGCTGCATCACAAATATACTGTAGCCCATGGTCCAACTGGTCCACTAAATCAACATAAGCAGCGGGAACCTGCTCACTACCTAGACCCTGGCGCAAAAGCTTGGCCCATTCAGTTAGGGTCTACGACACCAGGGCCGAGGCCAAGACTGGAGACAATGCCGACCCAGCCATAGTAAACATGCTGCGCGCCACAGCCTCCGCTTTCCTGTCAGCCAGGTTCTTAAAGAACGGGGATTCCTCTACTGGGATTATGGTTGCTTTATTCAACTTGGAAACAGGAGGGTCCACCACTGGTGGGTAGTCCACTTTTTTAACCAATTAACAACTGGCCCATAGCCGAATGATGGCTACAGGGCGGTTGCACAACTCTGGGAGGGCGTACAGTGACGTTCTCCCAGAATCCCCCAGCCATACTCTGCCATACCCAGCGATACCCTGCCATATTCAGCCATACCCAGCCATACTGTGCTGTACTCGGCCTCTTTATGTGGCCAGGCTGTGCAAGTCTCACACATGTGGTATTGCTGTACTTAGGAGTAGGAGAATCTATTTTGGGGTGTAATTTTTGGTATGTACATGCTATGTGTTAGAAATATTGTATAAATGGACAACTGTGTTAAAAAAAAAAAAATGCGTTTTGACCACTTACCCCCCCCCCCTTGACGTCCCCCCCCCCTCCTTCCACCCTCTGGTGCTTCAACCGACTCACCGATACGATCGAAGCCAGGATCGTTTTTTTTTTTTTTTTTTTTATTTCAGGCTTTCCAGCCTAGAGGTGAGATGTGGGGTATTATTGAGGACCTGTCATGCCATATTCCTATTACTAGGGATGTTTACATTCCTTGTAGTGGGATTAAAAGTGATCAAAAAATAATTTTTGGGGAAAAAAAGTGTCAAACCAAAATAAAGTAAAATGAACAATAAAAAAAAATAAACAAATTTTAAAGCGCCCCTTTCCCCGTGTGCTCGCATGCAGAAGCGAATGCATACGTAAGTCCCGCCCACATATGAAAATGGTGTTCAAACCACACATGTGAGGTATCGCTGCGAACGTTGTGAGAGCAATAATTTTGGCCCTAGACCTCCTCTGTAACTCAAAACATGTGACCAGTAAAAAAATTTATAGCGTCGCCTATGGGGATTTTTCAGTACAGAAGTTTGACGCCATTCCACAAGCATGTGCAATTTTGAAGGGTGACATGTTAGGTATCTATTTACTCGGGGTAATTTCATCTTTCACATTATGTAAAAACATTGGGCTAACCTTACTGTTTTGTTTTTTTTTTACAGCACAAAACTGTTTTTTTTTTGCAAAAAAAAAGCGTTCGAAAAATTGCTGCGCAAATACCGTCCGAGATAAAAAGTTGCAACGACCGCCATTGTATTCTCTAGGGTCTTTCCTAAAAAAAAAAAACATATACCGTATATACTCGAGTATAAGTCGATCCGAGTAAATTCGAGGCCCTAATTTACCACAAAAAAAATGGGAAAAACTTATTGACCCGAGTATAAGACGAGGGTGGGAAATGCACAGCTACTGTAAGTGGAAAAGAGGGTCAACAATGCCCATTTGCAGCCTCACTGTGCCCTTTTGCATGCCTCACTGTGCCCATTTGCAGCCATAGGTCCCCTGAACTTCAAACTCGGTAGTTAAGGGTTCCTAGATGCCCCCTAGCTGCAGCCAAAATTTGGGGTCTCTGAACCCAAAGGGTCCCGAAATGACATTGCTGCAGATGGACAGTTGACCGACTTTGGGGCGCCGTATCTCAGGGCCACTTAGTGCTAAGAACTCTAAATTTGGTGTGCAAACCCAGTGGAATTAGCACCATAAAATTTCCAAAGCTGGGGTTTCTAGTACCAAGTGGCCCCGAGATATAGGGCCCCAAAAATCAGTTCAGAAAATGTCAAGCACTTTTCTGCAGCAGAGAATGACATTATCCGAACTGGATTTGGGGCCCCGTATCTCGGGGCCACTTGGTGCTAGGAACTTTGGATATGTTGTGGTACCAGTTCCACTGTGTTTGCACACCAAATTTGGGGTTCCTAGCACTACGTGGCCCTGAGATACGGGGCCCCAAATTCGATTCAGAAAATGAATTATTTTGCTGCAGAAAAGTGCTTGACTCGAGTATAAGTCGAGGGGGGCACTTTCAGCACAAAAAAATGTGCTGAAAAATTCGACTTATACTCGAGTATATACGGTATAATGTTTTGGGGTTCTATGTAATTTTCTAGCAAATAAATGATGATTTTTACATGTAGGAGAGAAATGCCAGAATTGCCCTAGGTGCTCCAGAACGCCTGAAGGTTCTTCCTGCATGTTGGGCCTCTGTATGTGGCCACGATGTGTAAAAGTCTCACACATGTGGTATCGCCATACTCGGGAGTAATAGCAGAATGTGTTTTGGGGTGTAATTTGTGGTATGCATATGCTGTGTCCGAGAAATAACCTGCTAATATGACAATTTTGTAAAAAAAAAAAAAACTTGATTTTGCAAAGAATTGTGCGAAAAAATGACAACTTCAAAAAAACTCACCATGCATCTTTCTGAATACCTTGGGATGTCTTCTTTCCAAAAAGGGGTCACTTGGGGGGTATTTGTACTTTTCTGGCATGTTAGGGTCTCAAGAAATCAGATAGGCCGTCAGTACTTCAGGTGTGATCAATTTTCAGATATTGGCACCATAGCTTGTGGACTCTCTAACTTTCACAAAGACCAAATAATGTACACCAATTTGTACTTATTTTTACCAAAGATATGTAGCAGTATAAATTTTGGCAAAAATTTATTTAGAAAAGTTACTAATTTGCTAAATTTTATAACAGAAACAAAGAAAAATTCTTTTTTTTTTTTTACAGAATTTTCAGTCTTTTTTTTTTTAAAGCGCAAAAAAAAAAAACAAAACAAAAAAACAGCGGTGAATACCACCAAAAGAAAGCTCCATTTGTGTGAAAAAAAGGACAAAAACTTCATATGGGTACAGTGTTGTATGACTGAGTAATTGTCATTCAAAACGTGAGAGCACCGAAAGCTGAAATTTGGTCTGGTTAGGAAGGGGGTTTAACCAGTTGCCGACCACTAGGGGTGCAACGGATCAAAAAACTCACGGTTCGGATCGTTCCTCGGATCAGGAGTCACGGTTCGGATCATTTTTGGATCAACAAAAAAAAAATCTCCCCCACAGTAATATCCACAATCTCCCTATTGGCAGGGTATTGGCAGGGCATTGCAGAGTATTGGCACTGCTGCCATCCGATCTCTCCCCTCCACTGTACAGATCAGTACACAGAGGGGTTACAAGTGATCGCTCCGTCATTCAACGTGCTAAACGGCCGCCGGGTGTACCAAGATGGCCGCCACTCCGGAGCATAGCCAAAGCCGCGGCCTTTCCTATGGCTGAGGCCACAGAGGTGTCCCGTACGGATCAACCTCCGCGGATCGGATCACGGATCGATGACGATCCTTTGCACCCCTACTGACCACCGCACGCCGATGTACGTCGGCACAATGGCACGGGCAGGCATCAGGGCTTCGCTGTATGTTCCTGCCTGCGGTGGTTGGATTACCGTCAGGAGCGATCAGAGCTGAAGGGGAGGCCACTGATTTATGGCCACCCCCTCACGATCGCTCCTGGCGAATGACAGGCTTCCTCGGGTTCTGAACTGTAAACAGAAGCAGAGAAAGTGATATCATCGCTCCTCATGAAGCCTTTTCGTTCCGGCTTCCGAGGAGAGAAGACATCAAGTAAGTTTGCACAAAACACTACACATACAGTAGAACACTCTAGGCACACTTTTCACCCACCGATCACCCCCCTGTACCCGCTGTCACAGTGACACCAATAGTAGTTTTTTTTTTTCTGATTATTGCATTGGTGTAATTTTGTGACAGTTATAAGTGGTAAGGCAGTTAGTGGTAAGCCCCTTTAGGTCTAGGGTATCCCCCTAATCAAGTTTTAACCCCTTGATCATCCCGTCGCCAGTGTCAGTAAGCAATCGTTTATCTGATTGTTGTATTAGTCTCACAGGTGACGCTAGTTTGGCAGATAAGTATTTGGGTTCGCCGTCAGGTGTTTATAGTGTCAGGTACCCCCATATAATAACCTAGTAAAGGTTTTAACCCCCTGATTACCCCCTAGTTAACCCTTTCACCAGTGATCACCGTATAACTGTATAACTGTTACAGGTGACGCTGGTTAGTTTTTTTATAGTGTCAGGGCACCTGCCGTTAATTACCGAATAACGGTTTAACCCCCTAATCGCCCGGCGGGTGATATAAGTTAGGTTTTAGGATCAGATAGGGTCTGCGTTGCCCCAGGCAGCGTCAGGTTAGTGCCAGTACCGCTAACACCCACGCACGCAGCATACACCTCCCTTAGTGGTATAGTAGCTGAACGGATCAATATCAGATCCGATCAGATCAGTTTAGGGTTCCCAAAAATGCAGTGTTAGCGGGATCAGCCCAGATACCTGCTAACACCTGTGTTTTGCCCCTCTGCCCAGCCCAGCCCACCGAAGTGCAGTATCAATCGGTCACTGTCACTTACAAAACTCTAAACACATAACTGCAGCGTTCACAGAGTCAGGCCTGATCCCTGCGATCACTAACAGTTTTTTGGTAGCGTTTTGATACAGTCGCTAACAGTCAGGAGCTTTTTTACCAGTGAGTCTCACTACTGTACCACTAAATTTAGAGCCCAAAATGGCAAACCGAAGGTACACTAGTGAAGAGGCGTACGCGTTTCTGAGCATGACAGATGGTTAAGAGGAAGCCACTCATCTGTTAGATTCAGGCTCAGAATACGAACCTGTAGACAGCAGCGGCTCCATGACAGATAGCTCTGACGACGGAGTTGTGGTCCCTTCCAAGGTCAGGCGTACCAGACCCCAATCATCTTCTTCTGCTGTTGAGGTGCAGAAAACCGCAGAGCTCTCATATGGAGCAGAGAAGTACTAGCGCCGCTTTTCCTTCTGGTGAACTGGCAAGCACCAGCGGCCTAGTACACCCTGGTCGTACATCCAGCACCGCAGAAACACTTAGTGACGTGGCGAGTCCCATAAGTGCAGTTCAAGCTGGCGAGGTGGCAAGCACAAGTAGTGTCCCGCTGCCACCAAGAAGACGAACACAGGCCCGTCGTGCCCATAGTGCCCTTCCTGCTGCATTCGCCAATTCTTATTGGGAACCCACCACTTCTGCAGCACCCATACTTCCCCCATTCACTGGCCAACCCGGCATTCAGATGGAAACAGTTGATTTTACGTCACTTGATTTTTATTTGCTGTTTTTCACCGAAGATCTCTATAGATCTATTGTGGACCAAAGCAATTCGTACGCTGGTCAACACATCGCCACTATTCCCCAGTCCTCCCTTGCCAGAGATTGGAAACCAATTACGGGTTCTGAATTTAAGATCTTTCTGGCCTATCCCTCCTCATGGGCATAACCAAAAAGAGTGAGTTGCGGTCATATTGGTCCACTGACCCAATTCACCATATGCCCGTGTTCTCTGCTTCCATTGCCAGGGCACGATACGAGCAGATTTTGCAGTTCATGAATTTCAACAACAAAGAACTCTGTCGTCCTCGTGGAGACCCTGGATACGATCGGCTCTACAAAATTCAGCCCCTCGTAAACCACTTTAACCAACGTTTTGCAGACTTGTTTACTCCCCATCAAGTTGTCTGCGTTGATGAGTCCCTGATTAAGTTTTCTGGCCGCTTGTCATTCAAACAGTACCTTCCCAGCAAACGTGCCAGATACGGGGTCAAGATGTATAAGCTCTGTGACAGGGCCACAGACTATACATGTAGTTTTATGGTTTACGAGGGCAAAGATAGTCACGTAGAGCCAACAAACTGCCCTGACTACAAAGGAAGTGCTGGCAAGAGTATTCTATTCTGCAATGTTTTATTGTTATGTTTTATCATGTTTGCTTTTCAGGTATGCAATTTTTTTTATACTTTACTGTTTACTGTGTTATTGTCAACCATTTTTTTGTTTTCAGGTACACCATTCAGCTGCAGCACGGAAGAAAAGAAAAAAAAAAAAAAAAGAGCATTATATGCCGAAGCATGGGGGCAGCAGGGGCAGGGGAGCGATTTGCTCCAACCTTTTGCGGGTGGATGCCCCCATGCTTCGGCATATATAAATGGTGCATGTATGCCCATCATTAGAAGCGAGTGGATGGGAGGTATGGGATGGGAGGTATTCGAATGGTGGGCATACCCACCAATCAATCTTTCTGCATCAGTCTGCATGAAAAAAAAAAAAAAAAAAAAGATTACAATATATGCCCAACAAGGACCAGCAACGTACTAGTATGTTGCTGGACTTTGATTGGTTATACCAGAATGATGCCTGCAGGTTTAGGTATCATCTTGGTATCATTCTTTTCAACCAGCGGTCAGCTTTCATGTAAAAGCAATCCTAGCAGCTAATTAGCCTCTAGACTGATTTTACAAGCAGTGGGAGGGAATGTGTCCCCCCCCCCCACCGTCTTTCATGGTTTTCTCTGGCTCTCCTGTCCCAACAGGTAATCCGAGAATGCAGCCGGTGATTCGGCCAGCTGACCATAGAGCTTATCAGAGACCAGAAAGGCTCCAATCATCTCTATGGCCGAAGAAACCGGAAGCTACAAGCATTTCATATAAGTGCTCGCAAAAAATTATTATTTAAATATATACACCATCATTTGTGTTGCAGGTCTGCGGCTCCCAAGGTCTTAATACAGTGTCAGCAGTACAAGCCTTACTTCATCTCCATTTTCAACATAGCATCATGGCTGATTGTTATTAACCTTTTGGATTGGAGGATTGAAGTCTGCTGGTTTTTCTGTTGAAGGACTAATCTTGAAATTTATCTATTGGTGTTAATATTTTTTTATATGGTCACACATATATATTTTTAGAGGATTTTTGTTTATATTTAATAATGGTTATGAATAGCAACAATATGTCACAATTTTGATTAATCGCATACGAATAGCGACATCACTATCTTTTTATAGTCACATTCTATTAAGCGATAACAATAATATTTTTTTGTTTTTATATTCAATTTTGTTGTAGAGGTTGTCAACGCAGGTTTTGTTTCTATTATTATACAATCATTTCATGACTTAGATTTTCGCCGGATGTAAACAGCGCCATTGGGAAAGTCTTTTTTATTACACCGATCTTGGTGTGGTCAGATGCTTTGAGGGCAGAGGAGAGATCTAGGGTTTAATAGACCCCAATTTAAAAAAAAAAGGCGTACCTGTCACTACCTATTGCTATCATAGGGAATATTTACATTCCCTGAGATAACAAAAATGATAAAAAAAAAAAAAATGAAAGGAATAGTTTAAAAATAAGATAAAGCAAAAAATAAATAAAAAAAAAAAAAAAAAAAAAGCACCCCTGTCCCCCCCCCTGCTCTCGCGCAAAGGCGAACGCAAGCGTCGGTCTGGCGTCAAATGTAAACAGCAATTGCACCATGCATGTGAGGTATCACCGCGAAGGTCAGATCGAGGGAAGTAATTTTAGCAGTAGACCTCCTCTGTAAATCTAAAGTGGTAACCTGTAAAGGCTTTTAAAAATGTATGTAGTTTGTCGCCACTGCACATTTGTGCGCAATTTTAAAGCATGTCGTGTTTGGTATCCATGTACTTGGCCGAATATCATCTTAAAAAAGAAATAAAATAAAGAAATAAATAAAAATTTCATCAAACATTTGGGCAATATAGTGTGTTTTAGTGCATTAAAGTAAAAAAAAAGTTTTTTTTTTCCCCAAAAAAATGCGTTTGAAAAATTGCTGCGCAAATACTGTGTGAAAAAAAAAAAAAAAGGAAACACCCACCATTTTAACCTGTGGGGCATTTGCTTTAAAAAAATGTATAATGTTCGGGGGTTCAAAGTAATTTTCTTGCAAAAAATAAATATTTTTTTCATGTAAACAAAAGGTGTCAGAAAGGGCTTTGTCTTCAAGTGATTAGAAGAGTGGGTGATGTGTGACATGAGCTTCTAAATGTTGTGCATAAAATGCCAGGACAGTTCAAACCCCCCCAAAATGACCCCATTTTGGAAAGTAGACACCCCAAGCTATCTGCTGAGAGGCATGTCGAGTCCATGGAATATTTTATATTGTGACACAAGTCGCGGGAAAAAAATTTTTTATTTGCACAAAGTTGTCACTAAATGATATATTGCTCAAACATGCCATGGACATATGTGAAATTACACCCCAAAATACATTATTTCGCTTCTTTTGAGTACGGGGATACCACATGTGCGAGACTTTTTGGGAGCCTGGCCGCGTACGGGACCCCGAAAACCAAGCACCACCTTCAGGGTTTCTAAGGGTGTAAATTTTTGATTTCACTCCTCACTGCCTATCACAGTTTTGGAGGCCATGGAATGCCCAGATGGCGCACCCCCCCCCCCCCCCCAAATTATCCCATTTTGTAAAGAACACACCCCAAGCTATTTGCTGAGAGGTATGGTGAGTATTTTGCAGACCTCGCTTTTTGTCACAACGTTTTTTCTTCATTTTCAAAAACAAATGAGAGCTGCAAAATACTCACCATGCCTCTCAGCAAATAGCTTGCGGTGTCTACTTTCCAAAATGGGGTCATTTTGGGGGGGGGTTTGTGCCATCTTGGCATTTTATGGCCTTTGAAACTGTGATAGGTAGTGAGGAGTGAAATCAAAACTTAGAAATCAGAAATCCTGAAGGCGGTGATTGGTTTTCGGGGCCCCGTACGCGGCTAGGCTCCCAAAAAGTCCCGTACTGAGGAGAAGCAGCAGAATGTATTTTAGGGTGCAATTCCACATATGCCCATGGCCTGTGTGAGCAATATATCATTTAGTGACAACTTTTTGTAAAATATTTTATTTTTTTTGTCATTATTCAATCACTTGGGACAAAAAAAAAAAAAAAAATATTCAATGGGCTCAACATGCCTCTCAGCAATTTCCTTGGGGTGTCTACTTTCCAAAATGGGGTCATTTGGGGGGTTTGTACTGCCCTGAAATTTTGCACCTCAAGAAATGAGATAGGCAGTCAAACTAAAAGCTGTGTAAACTCCAGAAAATGTACCCTAGTTTGTAGAGGCTATAACTTTTGCGCAAACCAATAAATATACGCTTATTGACTTTTTTTTTACCAAAGACATGTGGCTGAATACATGTTGGCCTAAATGTATGATTAAAATTGAGTTTATTGGATTTTTTTTATAACAAAAAATAGAAAATATTTTTTTCAAAATTTTCAGTCTTTTTCCATTTATACAAAAAAATGCTGTTGGCTGCGCTACCCTACTGTTTTACTAAAGTACACCACTAATTTGCTCAAATCTAATAAACATGCGAAATTCTATGAAACATTTACATGTGCAAACTTAAAGTGCAATGTGCCAAATGCCAAAATACTAATGTTAATAATGTTGCAATAAGTAGAACAAGCAGCAGAACAAAACTGTAGATCTGGATGGGTGAGGCGCCGGCCCTTTCAGCACATGTTGTATTCTCCTATAGAGGCCCCGCTCCTAACCTGAATAAACAAATTACACCACTGGTCAAGCCACCGGATAACTTATGGTTTAGACTCCTATGCTCCTACAGTTAGAACCCTTATATGATACTTTGCACTACTTTAAATGCCTGGGTTTTTACTTTGTGATTAGTGCACCACCAATGCAGAACCTGCCCAGGACATTGTGCTGAAATTGTGATGAAATGCTGCACCCCCCCCCCCCAAAAAAAAAAATCACTCCACCAAAAAGGCACCCACATTCATTATTTTATATAATAATTAAAATTAATCTAAAAATCTGATTTACATGCAACAGCACCTTGTCCATATGCAAAATTATATGACATACCATTATGTTCAAATCCAAACCACAAACTCCAGTATTATTTTGTTTTATATAGGTTTATATGAATAGCTTAAATGGTGAAAATATATTGCAAAACAGTTTGTCATAAACAGACAAGAACAATAATAATATTGCACTCAACTATATATCAATCGACTATCAATCAGTGCTTTATGTGCCTTCTTGGCTGCAAATATAGACACTGTGCTTTACAGAGCCTTAAAGTGTCCATAAATAGTTTATGGGCTCTGGCGAGACTGCATCGGCCTTCAACATCTTGTTTTGGCACAGTACTACTAAAAGGTTGCCTACCCCTATTCCATGTCATAATTCATCCAGATATAAGAGAAGGAAGAAAGAAGCTCCAATAGTGCAATAACGCTTTAAAAAGTTTATTTAAAACATTTAAAAGAAGTGCACTCACATATTACAAGTGTCAGACCCGACACTAGGGATTCTAGGCATAAATGTTTTCCCAATTGCCTCCAGCCGCTCTGGTTTGTGTGTGAGCAGCAAGTGCAATCCTGCACATGTTGGCATCAGCGTGCTAGCCCCACCCTACACGTTTTGTCACACGAAAGCCTCCACACTATTTTATGTATGGGCCAGCGGCCCTCAGTATGGGCACTCTACAAACGCTACATAGATGACATTTTACTAGTATGGGAAGGCCCATTAGAAAGTTTGGAATGTTTCTTGGAACGTTTAGACCGAAATGATTATAATCTTCGCTTCACTGGAGAGTGGAGCTTGGATCAAGTGAATTTCCTGGATCTGACATGGTTTAAAAACGAGGGGAAGATACTTACTGAAACGTACTTCAAAGAGACAGATCAAAACAGTTACATACCCACATCGAGTTATCATAAAAAACGGATCTACAATACACCCAGTAGTCAATTCACCAGAATACGCAGAAATTGTGTGTTTATGAATTATTTCAAGTACTTTGCACTTTACTGTTTTGCATCCATATCAATTGTTCACTGAGCTGTGCGATGCAATGGTGTTGATGAATTCTTATTTAATAATATATAGGGTATATAGACAAAGGAATTCAAGACCTTGAGGTCCAGAATTGGGCAAACCTTGTCCTCCTTCGAGACCCTAAACAGGTTGGAGTAAAACCCTTGGAATCGGTCCCCTTCAGGCACCGGAACAATCACTCCCTGCAGAAGCAGGGATGTAGAGTGCCAAAATGTGCAATCATGGACGATAAGGATGATAAGGATTGGAGGAAAATAATTTATCTGGTGAAAAAGGAAAGAAATTTCATTTTGCAACTGGTCCCAATTAGATACTGGACCCACTTGTTGGGAATGAGTAAGGTCCACGGGCCTGAAAACCAGTGAAGGCAACCCCCCCCACCTGGGGGGGGGGCAAACTTTCATGCCGGGGAGAACCTGTCTGTGGGCATATTGGACCAAGAACGATTGTAACCGCCCACAGGAGCCTTGAAGGGCTTGGAGCCTTTTTCAGAGGCGCCATTGGAATAAAAAAAATAGTCTTATGAGCCATGAAGGAAGACCCAGACTTCCGACGTTATTTGCTCTATTTGTCCTATGGGAGAAAGGTACTCTTACCACCTGTAAGGTTATTGATGTCGTCCATGGTAGCACCAAAGAGGGGTCCCCCCGGAAAGGCGGGCCTGCAGAACAACATTTGAGCCAAAGCAAACATCAGAACAACATTTCTGAGACAGAGACCTTGGAAAGGAGAGGAGCAGCATCAATGGATGCATTACAAACGTACTTCAGGCCCTGGACAAGCTGGTCCACCAGTTCTATGTATGCCTGGGGAACTTGTCCAGGGGACAACCCTTGCTGCAGAAGCTCGGCCCATTTGGTCAGTGTCTGACACCAGGGCAGTGGCCAACACAGGACAACGCAAACCCAGCAATGGTAAAAATAGAATGTGCGATTGCTTCTGCCCTGTTGTCCACAGGATCCTTAAAGGAGGGGGATTCCCCCAGTGGAATTATAGTGGTTTTGAGATATTCGAGGAAGATGGCGATGGTGGGGGACACTTCCTGCTCGCCTTGATGATTTTAGATCTCTGCAGGCAAAAATCCCATGAAAAAAAGCTATGGAAAAAACAGGTCTCAGCAGGAAACTAGGTCCTTACTCCTGAAACACTAGGTAGATAAAATGGTTTGCCTATGCAGAAAGGGGGTTTTATGTTCAAGAGGACCCCCCCTAGGAGGGGCTGAGTTTTTTTTCCTGCCTAGTGTGCTACTCCTGTAGATGGCACTATAAAACTCTATTGGTCAAGAATCTGAAGGGCTATGTCCGTCAATGAACGCAAGAGAAAACATTTTTTTTTGCCCTGAATGGGTTTTAATCTTAAGTAAGGCCTTGAACCTATGATCTTATCTTCTATCAGTGACTTTTCTTTCAGGAGCTACAGGGAGGGTAATATCTCAATATTTAATCTCAAAAACAACCGTTTTGTTCCCTAAATAGGTAGTTTCTGCCTGTAAATTAGCATAGCATGTTAACTATGGGTATTTGTAGTTAACTACTGTATGCTTTACTAAAGCTTAAAGTTTAAATATCTATTAAATATATATTTTGTGAACGATTTTGTCAACCTTTTTGCTGAGGTAACTCCCTCTGTTGTACACCGATAAATACAACTGAAAATGTAAACATGAAATACAACTAGGGATGCACCGATACCATTTTTTTTACAATTAGTACGAGTACCGATACTTTTTTTTTAGTACTCGCCGATACCAATTACTGATACATACCGCAACTGTTTTGTTTTCACTTCAGCAATGGTACAAAGCATTGAAAAGTTATTTGCAAATGAAATAAAGATTTTTTTTTAAATTCTGCGCTTTATCATTGTGAGATGTGTAAATATATGTTAATATATATATGTGTAAAATATTCACTAACAAAGCAAACAAAAAAGTTTTAATTGTTTATCGTTTATAAAATAGAAGTGAAAAAAAAAACAGGAAAATAATTCAATGTTAGAGAATAGGGAGTTAATTAAGGCTGATTTGAGTAAATTAAGGGTTAATAAGGGGTTAAAACAGAGGAACATTTGTTCATCCCTTTCATCTGCAGATGAAGGAACAGAAAGATACAAAAATAAATAACGTTTCTTTTTATTTTAGTGTTTCATTGTTGGCCGCTTTTTTTTTTTTTTGACAGCTCCAACTACCGGACTTCAACACTTCAACAGCTCTAAGAACCGAGCCTGAAAGTATCAGTTTCAGGTATCGGTGCCTTTGTAGGAGTACCGATACTTGTCACATTAACCACTTCAGCCCCGGAAGGTTTTACCCCCTTCCTGACCAGAGCACTTTTTACAATTCGGCACTGCGTCGCTTTAACTGCTAATTGCGCGGTCATGCAATGCTGTACCCAAACGAAATTTGCGTCCTTTTCTTCCCACAAATAGAGCTTTCTTTTGATGGTATTTGATCACCTCTGCCGTTTTTATTTTTTGCGCTATAAACGGAAAAAGACCGAAAATTTTGAAAAAAAATGATATTTTCTACTTTTTGTTATAAAAAAAATCCAATAAATTCAATTTTAGTCATACATTTAGGCCAAAATGTATTCGGCCACATGTCTTTGGTAAAAAAAATGTCAATAAGCGTATATTTATTGGTTTGCGCAAAAGTTATAGCGTCTACAAACTAGGGTACATTTTCTGGAATTTACACAGCTTTTATTTTATGACTGCCTATGTCATTTCATGAGGTGCTAAAATAGCAGGGCAGTAAAAAACCCCCACAAATGACCCCATTTTGGAAAGTAGACACCCCAAGGAAATTGCTGAGAGGCATGTTGAACCCATTGAATATTTATTTTTTTTGTCCCAAGTGATTGAATAATGACAAAAAAAAAAAATTACAAAAAGTTGTCACTAAATTATATATTGCTCACACAGGCCATGTGCATATGTGGAATTGCACCCCAAAATACATTTAGCTGTTTCTCCTGAGTACGGGGATACCACGTGTGGGACTTTTTGGGAGCCTAGCCGCGTACGGGGCCCCGAAAACCAAGCACCGCCTTCAGGATTTCAAAGGGCATAAATTTTTGATTTCACACCTCACTACCTATCACAGTTTTGAAGGCCATAAAATGCCAAGATGGCACAAACCCCCCCCAAATGACCCCATTTTGGAAAGTAGACACCCCAAGCTATTTGCTGAGAGGCATGTTGAGTCCATGGAATATTTTATTTTTTGACACAAGTTGCGGGAATGTGACAATTTTTTTTTTTTTTTGCACAAAGTTGTCACTAAATGATATATTGCTCACACAGGCCATGGGCATATGTGGAATTACACCCCAAAATACATTCTGCTGCTTCTCCTGAGTACGGGGATACCACATGAGTGGCACTTTTTGGGAGCCTAGCTTCATACGGGGCCCCAAAATCCAATCATCGCCTTCAGGATTTCTAAGAGCGTTAATTTTTGATTTCACTCCTCACTACCCATCACAGTTTTGAAGGCCATAAAATGCCAAGATAGCACAAAACCCCCCAAAATGACCCCATTTTGGAAAGTAGACACCCCAAGCTATTTGCTGAGAGGCATGGTGAGTATTTTGCAGCTCTCATTTGTTTTTGAAAATGAAGAAAGACAATAAAAACATATTTTTTTTTTCTTTTTTCAATTTTCAAAAGTTTGTGACAAAAAGTGAGGTCTGCAAAATACTCACTATACCTCTCAGAAAATAGCTTTGGGTGTCTATTTTCCAAAATGTGGTCATTTGGGGGGGGTTTGTGCCATCTGGGCATTCCATGGCCTCCGAAACTGTGATAGGCAGTGAAGAGTGAAATCAAAAATTTACGCCCTTAGAAAGCCTGAAGGCGGTGCTTGGTTTTCAGGGTCCCGTACGCGGCTAGGCTCCCAAAAAGTCTCACACATGTGGTATCCCCGTACTCAGGAGAAGCAACAGAATGCATTTTGGGGTGTAATTTCACATATTCCAATGGCATGTTTGAGCAATATATCATTTAGTGACAACTTTGTGCAAAAAACAAAAAAAAAAAATTGTCTTTTTCCAGCAACTTGTGTCACAATATAAAATATTCCATGGACTCGACATGCCTCTCAGCAAATAGCTTGGGGTGTCTACTTTCCAAAATGGGGTCATTTGGGGGGGTTTTGAACTGTCCTGGCATTTTATGCACAACATTTAGAAGCTTATGTCACACATCACCCACTCTTCTAAGCACTTGAAGACAAAGCCCTTTCTGACACTTATTGTTTACATGAAAAAGTTTTTTTTTTTTGCAAGAAAATTACTTTGAACCCCCAAACATTATATATTTTTTTAAAGCAAATGCCCTACAGATTAAAATGGTGGGTGTTTCATTTTTTTTTTCACACAGTATTTGCGCAGCGATTTTTCAAACGCATTTTTTGGGGAAAAAATACACTTTTTAAAATTTTAATGCACTAAAACACACTATATTGCCCAAATGTTTGATGAAATAAAAAAGATGATCTTAGGCCGAGTACATGGATACCAAACATGAGATGCTTTAAAATTGCGCACAAACGTGCAGTGGCGACAAACTAAATACATTTTTAAAAGCCTTTAAAAGCCTTTACAGGTTACCACTTTAGATTTACAGAGGAGGTCTACTGCTAAAATTACTGCCCTCGATCTGACCTTCGCGATGATACCTCACATGCATGGGGCAATTGCTGTTTACATTTGACGCCAGACCGACGCTTGCGTTCGCCTTTGCGCGAGAGCAGGGGGGGACAGGGGTGCTTTTTTTTTTTTTTTCTTTATTAATTTTTTGATTTTTTATCTTATTTTTAAACTGTTCCTTTCATTTTTTTTTTTTTATCATTTTTATTGTTATCTCAGGGAATGTAAATATCCCCTTTGATAGCAATAGGTAGTGACAGGTACTCTTTTTTGAAAAAATTGGGGTCTATTAGACCCTAGATCTCTCCTCTGCCCTCAAAGTATCTGACCACACCAAGATCGGTGTGATAAAATGCTTTCCCAATTTCCCAATGGCGCTGTTTACATCCGGCGAAATCTAAGTCATGAAATGCTCGTAGTTTCCGGTTTCTTAGGCCATAGAGATGATTGGAGCCATTCTGGTCTCTGATCAGCTCTATGGTCAGCTGGCCGAATCACCGGCTGCATTCTCAGGTTCCCTGTTGGGACAGGAGAGCCAGAGAAAAACATGGAAGACAGTGGGGGGGGGGGGGGAATCCCTCCCACTGCTTGTAAAAGCAGTCTAGAGGCTAATTGGCCGCTAGGATTGCTTTTACATGAAAGCCGACCGCTGGCTGAAAAGAATGATACCAAGATGATACCTAAACCTGCAGGCATCATTCTGGTATAACCACTCAAAGTCCAGCAACATACCAGTACGTTGCTGGTCCTTGTATTGTAAACTTTTTTTTTCATGCAGCCTGTGGGCTGAACGAAAAAAAGATATTGATCGGTGGGTATGCCCACCATTAGAATACCTCCCTTCATCCGCCCACTTCTAATGATGGGCATACATGCACCATTTATATATGCCGAAGCATGGGGGCATCCTCCCGCAAAAGGCAGGAGCAAATTGCTCCTCCAACCACTGCTGCCCCCACGCTTCGGCATATATGCTGAAGTATGTAACTGTGGTGGTGAAATCACCTCCGACAGTGCTGGAGTCACGGCTTTATATATCGTGGGAGCAAACGCTGTTGCTGTCAAGATAAATAAATCCGCTCTGCAGCTGAGTGGCGTACCTGAAAACAAAAAAGTGGTTAACAATAAAAAAGTATAAAAAAATTGCATACCTATAAAGCAAACATGATAAAAACATAACAATAAAACATTGCAGTATAGAATACAATAAAAAAGAGCAGAACAATAGAGAGAGAATAGAGAGAGAACAATAAAACGACAACTATTTTTGGTTTTTTTATTTTATATTTTTTTTGTATTTTTATTTTTTTTGTATTTTTTTTTTTTTTGACACTTTTTTTAGTAACTTTAACTTTTAACTGTAACTGTACCAGGTTTGGGTCTCTCAAAATGCGATGGCATCTTGGGAGACCCTGTGTTAGTGTGCCTAGTCTGTGCCGTGCTGAACCCTACGCTAATACTCCACTAGTGTATGGTAGCGTTCAAAACATTCACCAATGCATAGACCAGGATTGTCAGGACAGGAGGGACAACAATACCGGGTGTCACGCCTAAATCCGCGCTTGCTGCAGACACGACATCTTTTTTGGGGGGCTCGTTGGGTAGGGGTACTCTGGAGGACATAAGGAAAATGCCTCCCATGCAGCCGGCTTACTGCATTTGGATTGGGAAGGTGAGGTGGAGCACCATCTGGAAACATAAGGGCTCTGACGATCTCTTCCTGGAATTTAAGGAAGGATCCAGTCCGTCCTGAAGCTCTGTATAGCACATGAGCATTCAGCAAAGCCAATTGAAATAAATAAACAGACACTTTTTTGTACCAGCGTCTGGCCTTACGGGCAACTAGGTACGGCGCCAACAACTGGTCGTTGAGGTCCACCCCTCCCATATTAAGGTTGTATTCGTGGACACAGAGGGGTTTCTCCACAACACCAGTCGCCGTAGTAATTTGGGTCGTCGTGTCTGCATGAAGGGAGGTAAGAACGAAAACATTCTTATTGTCCCTCCACTTCATAGCGAGCAAATTATTATACTGCAAGCAGGCTCTCTCCCCCAGCCTAAGACGGGACTCTACAAGCCGCTGGGGAAAGCCCCGGCGATTAGGTCGCACGGTGCCACATGCTCCAATCTGATGATCAAACAAGTGACTAAAAAGTGGCACGCTCGTATAATAATTGTCCACGTACAAGTGGTACCCCTTTCCGAATAAGGGTGACACCAAGTCCCACACTATCTTGCCAGCGCTTCCTATGTAGTCAGGGCAGTGACTATCTTTTCCCTCGTATACCATAAATCTACATGTATAGCCTGTGGCCCTGTCACAGAGCTTGTACATCTTGACCCCGTATCTGGCACGCTTGCTGGGAAGGTACTGTTTGAATGACAAGCGGCCAGAAAACTTAATCAGGGACTCATCAACGCAGACAACTTGATGGGGGGTAAACAAGTCTGCAAAACATTGGTTGAAGTGGTTTACGAGGGGCCGAATTTTGTAGAGCCGATCGTATGCAGGGTCTCCACGAGGACGACAGAGTTCATTGTCGTTGAAGTGCATGAACCGCAAAATCTGCTCGTATCGTGCCCTGGTCATGGAGGCAGAGAACACGGGCATATGGTGAATTGGGTCAGTGGACCAATATGACCGCAACTCACTCTTTTTGGTTATGCCCATGAGGAGGGAAAGGCCCAGAAAGATCTTAAATTCAGAGACCGTAATTGGTCTCCAATCTCTGGCAAGGGAGGACTGGGGAATAGTGGTGATTTGTTGACCAGCGTACAAATTGCTATGGTCCACAATAGATCTATAGAGATCTTCGGTGAAAAACAGCGAATAAAAATCCAGTGGCGTAAATTCAACTGTTTCCACCTGAATTCCGGGTTGGCCAGTGAAAGGGGGAAGTACGGGTGCTGCAGAAGTGGTGGGTTCCCAATTCGGATTGGCGAATGCAGCAGGAAGGCCACTATGGGCACGACGGGCCTGTGTTCGTCTTCTTCTTGGTGGCAGCGGGACACTACTTGTGCTTGCCACCTCGCCAGCTTGAACTGCACTTATGGGACTCGCCATGTCACCACGTGATATTGCAGTGCTGGATGTACGACCAGGGTGTACTAGGCCGCTGGTGCTTGCCAGTTCACCAGAAGGAGTAGCGGCACTAGTACTTCTCTGCTCCATACGAGAGCCCTGCGGTTCTTGCACTTCAAGGACAGAAGAAGTTCGGGGTCTGGTACGCCTGACCCTAGCAGGGACCACAACTCCGTCGTCAGAGCTATCTGTCATGGAGCCGCTGTCCTCTACAGGTTCGTATTCTGAGCCTGAACTTGACAGATGAGTGACTTCCTCTTCACTATCTGTCATACTCAGAAACGTGTAGGCCTCTTCACTAGTGTACCTTCGATTTGCCATTTTGGCCTCTAAATTTAGGGGTACACTAGTGAGACTCACAGGCAAAAAAGCTCCTGTTAGCGACTGATTCAAAACGCTACCAAAAAACTGTTAGCGATCGCAGGGATCAGGCCTGACTCTGCGAACGCTGCAGTTATGTGTGCTTAGTGTTTTGTAAGTGTCAGTTATCGATCGATACTGCACTTGGGTGGGCTGGGCTGAGGGGCAAAACGCAGGTGCTAGCAGGTATCTGGGCTGATCCCGCTAACACTGTGTTTCAGGGAACCCTAAACTGCTGGGGAGTATAGATCTGATCGGATCAGATATCGATCCGTTCAGATACTATAGCACTAAGGGAGGTGTATGCTGCGTGCGTGGGTTTTAGCGGTACTGGCGCTAACCTGACGCTGCCTGGGGCGACGCAGACCTTATCAGATCCTAAAAACTTAACTTCTATCACCGCCGGGCAATTAGGGGGTTAAACCTTTATAAGGTAATAAACGGCGGGTGCCCTAAAACTATAATAAACTATAATAAACTGTAATAAACTATAATAAACTACAAAAAACAAACTAGCTAACCAGTGTCACCCGTAACACTTAAACGGTGATCGCTGGTGAAAGGGTTAACTAGGGGGCAATCAAGGGGTTAAAACCTTTAGCAGGTAGTATATGGGGGTCCCTGTCGCTATAAAACACTGACAGCGAACCTATATACTTACCTCCCTAACTAGCGTCACCTGTGTCACTAATACAGCGATCAGAAAAACGATCGCTTAGCGACACTGGCGACGGGGGGTAATCAAGGGGTTAACTTTTATTAGGGGGGGGGTTAGGGGGGTACCCTGGACCTAAAGGGGGGTACCCTAGACCTAAAGGGGGCTAACCTAACTGCCCTAACATTTGTAACTTACACAAACTGACACCAATGCAAAAAAAAAAAACTGCTATTGGTGTCAGAGTGACAGGGGGTACAGAGGGGTGATCGGGGGGTGACAAGTGTGCCTGCGTGTTCTACTGTAAGTGTAGTGTTGGTGCACTTACTTGGATGTCTTCTCTCCTCGGCGCCGGGACGAAAAGACCGGCTCGAGGAGGGATGACATCACTTCCTTTCCCTCTGTTTACATTACAGAGGGAAAGGAAGCGTTTTCATTCGCCGGGAGCGATCGGGCGGGAGGGGGTGGCCAACAATGGATGGCCTCCCCCTCACCTCCCATCGCCCGCGAACGAGAGCCGACCGCCTATGGCACCGGGGGGGGGTCCAATCGGACCCCCCACCCGCGGGAGGCAGATCACGTACGGGTACGTGATTTTGCCTGCCCGTGCCATTCTGCCACAGTATATATGCGTTAGGCGGTCGGCAAGTGGTTAAACATTTTCAGGTAAGTGATACATCAAAAAATGAATTGAACCTTTCACCACAAATCCTAAAACAAGTTCAGCAGGGAATCCTTTTATGAGTGATTGGGACTCCTTTTTTTTTTTATTATTATAAATTATTTATAGGAATTGGCATTGCAATGTAATAAAACATAAGTAGTTTGATTCCAGTTGTTATAACATAGTATCAGATAACAGATAGTTACAGCGCGTTACAACCAGAGTTACAGAACTGAATGTAACAAACATAAATCAAATGTTGTGATAGGACTACTGTCATTGTGTGGATAACCCCAAATAATGTGATTTGCATATTCATGGATGGCCCTGAAAGCACCCTGAACAGCGAAAGACTACTACTTACCATCCAAGTATCTGTTGTTGTACTTTTTATATGCACCAACAGCATCCTCCTTTCTTACAAATACAACTTCGGCAACACCTGGGCTCAGCAATCGAGCACGTTTCAGGGCCCCACACACACAGAACAGCTCCTATAACAATAACAAAAGCCATTAAGAAAAAAAAGGGGAATTCTGACATACCGCTAAACTAAAGCGTTTGCTAACCCAAAAAAACAAAACAAAACAAAAAAAACAGATTAGGTTTCTTTAAAGCATGATATACAGCACAGTGCTTGTGCAATTTGGCCTCCTGTAACACCTAGCTGATCCTGCCTGTTTATGCCCTCCCCCCCATGTAAACTGACCACGATAATCACCGTGGTCCATTTACGTGCCGTCACTGCTCTCCTGCATCTCCCCTGTCCTCCTGCCCCCTCCCCCCACTGCTCTCATATTTCATATAAAATCATCCAATACATGCTGTAATATACCAATAGGTGTCTCTGTGCCTGTATTATGTAAAAAATATGCTCATCTGTATCTATATCAGCACGGCCCCCATCGCTCATCTGATGAGCGGCTCTCTTCTCTCCCCCTCCTGGCTGACGTCAGTGGGAGTGCTCGGCCCCCGCCCACTGGAACTGTGAGCCGGAAAGTGAAGAGACCCAAAGAGTCAGCTCCATGCTGATATAGATAAGCATATTATTTTTTACATAACACAGGCACAGGGACATTTAATGGCATATTACAGCGCAGATGGGATACTTTTATATAAGTTGGTTAACAACCACTTTAAGTATCTTGGCGTACAGGACACATTAATTGATTCAGAGATCATGGGTTATATGCTGCTACCTTCAGGTGCTTGTTAACTGGCAAAAAGCTTTGCTGAGATCACCCCTGGGTCGCCATATAAGCCCATCTGCTCTTCAAGGCTCCAGTTTAGTTAGCAAGTGATAATATCAAGAAAAGGAGAGGAAAGGGACCAGTGTCCTGTACTGTACTCCAAGATAGGTAATATAAAAGGTACGTCTAAATATATCTTATTTTTATTGTACAGTACAGGACACAGAAAAAGTGGGCAGGTCCTGAGGAAGAGATAGCACATAGCCAAAAAGTTATGCCATATCCCTTAACCCAAGAGAAAAAAAAAAGAAAAGGAAACATTGAGCACTCCATCCAGTGGGGGAATGAATAAGGCTTTTTTTCCATATGTATTTCTTTAAAAAAAAAAAAAAATAAGTTCACCTTTAAAAAAAATAAATACAAAATTTAATTTTTTTCACAAGTAAAAAATGTGCATTTATGTTTTTTTTCTAAGGAGCCTGGAGAGCATTGCACCCTTTATCAGCAGATTGTGGGTGCAATCTCAGGCTTCTGCAGACTCTCAAGATAGCCGTCTGCCCCTACCTTGTACAGGCAAGGCAGTTCCCTGGGAGCAGGAAGATCAATGGACTACGAGAAGGCTCACCAGTGCCCTTGCCGTTCATTGAAAACTACAAGCTGTCAGCCATGACTTGCCCACTGGGCACTTAAACCCCCTTCCTAAGCAGACCAATTTCAGCTTTCAATGCTCTCACATTTTGAATGACGATTACTCAGTCATGCAACACTGTACCCATATGAAATGTTTGTCCTTTTTTTCACACAGCATTCTTTTGGTGGTATTTAGACACCACTGGGTTTTTTATTTCTTACACTAGAAATTAAAAAAAAGACAGAAAACTTTGTACAAATGCATTTTTCTTCATTTCTGTTATAAAATTTAGCAAATTAGTAATTTTTTTTCATAAAATTTTGGACAAAATTTATACTGCTACATAGCTTTGGTAAAAAATAACCCAAATCAGTGTATATTATTTGGTCTTTGTGAACGTAAAGGCCCATACACACGATGCAAAATTTGTACGTTAATTTTCGTATGACACTGGGTTTGCACACCAAATTTGAGGTTCTTAGGACCAAGTGGCCCTGAGATATGGGGCCCCAAAGTCGGTTCAGAAAATGTCAAGCACTTTTCTGCAGCAGAGAATGACATTTTCCGAACTGATTTTGTGGCCCCGTATCTCGGGGCCACTTAGTGCTAGGAACTTCAGCTTTGGATATGTTATGGTACCAGTTCTACTGGGTTTGCACACCAAATTTGGGGTTCCTAGTGGGCCTGAGATACGGGGCCCAAAAGTCGGTTCGGAAAATGACATTTTTGCTGCAGAAAAGTGCTTGACTCGAGTATAAGTCGAGGGGGGCACTTTCAGCACAAAAAAATGTGCTGAAAAATTCGACTTATACTCGAGTATATACGGTATATCATTTTTGTTGCACGTAAACAGAATGCCTGATTTTCGGATAGTGACTACAAAAATCGTCACACAAAAGTTGAAAATACAAACACGCATGATCGGAACCAAAGAACGACCTGGAAGAATTCGGTCATGTAAACTAGCAATCATATTCAAGAAAGAACATTCGTCTCACGGCAAATGAAATTTCGAAATACAGTGCACATTATCTTTTATTTAATGTGATAATAATGAAGCTGCTGCTGGTGATGCTAATGTGAAAACGTACTTAAAAAGGCATGTGTTCTGTTGTGATATGAATGATTTGCCCTTAACCACTTCAGCCCCGGAAGATTTCCCCCTAATAATCAAGCCATTTTTTGCGATACGGCACTGGGTCGCTTTAACTGACAATTGCACGGATGTGCGACGCTGTACCCAAACAAAATTGACGTCTTTTTACCCCACAAATAGAGCTTTCTTTTGGTAGTATTTGATCACCTCTGCGGTTTTTAGAATATATATATATATATATATATATATATATATATATATATATATCATACTTTTTGCTATAATACATTTTCCAAATTTAAAAAAAAAAAAAAAAAAAAAAAAAAAAAAAAAAAAAAAGGAATTTCTTCATCAGTTTAGGTCAATATATATTCTTCCACATATTTTTGGTTTAAAAAAAAAATAAAAAAAATCACAATAAGTGTATATTGATTGGTTTGCGCAAAAGTTATAGCGTCTACAAAATAGAAAAGAGATTTATGGCATTTTTATTATTTTTTTTTTTACTAGTAATTGCGGCGATCTTTGATTTTTAGCAGGACGGTGACATTATGGCGGACAGAGCAGACACTTTTGACACATTTTTGGGACCATTGACATTTATACAGCGATCAGTGCTATAAAAATGCATTGATTACTGTGTAAATGTCACTGGTAAGGAAGGGGTTAATGCTAGGGGGAAATCAAGGGGTTAAATGTGTTCCCTCGTGTGTGCTAACTGTGGAGGGATGTGACTGACTAGGAGGAGGAGACATATCGCTGTTCCTAATTAGTAGGAACAGACAATCCGTATCTCCTCTCCTGACAGAATGGGGATTTGTGTGTTTACACAAACACACACACATCCCTGTTCTGGCTCTCGTGCCCACGATCTCGTGTGGCCGGCGGACATCGCGCCCACCGGCCACACGCATCGGGCCCCCTGCCGTGCAGCCGGTGTGCACGCATGCTTGCTATAGCTGTTTAAAGGGTCGACGTACAGCTAAGACGATTTGCGTGAATGAGCCGACTTGCTGCCGTATAATGATGGTGGCTGGTCGGCAAGTGGTTAAGCATGTTCTACGATTGTTCTTTGAAGTTACCACAATACCATTATCCAGGATTTATTAAGTCCGGTTCACACAGGGGTGACCCTGTCAGGTGACTTTTCAGCCTGACAAGTCGTGCCCCATGCAGTACAAAGTTGCTCCAACTTAGAAAAAGGTTCCTGTAATACTTTGGGGTGACTCCTGAGGGGCTTACAGTGATTTCTATTAAAGAAGTTGTTTGCAAGCCGCGCTGAGGTCACGCTGTGCGGGGAAGCTTCAGAGTCGGACGACTTTGAAGCCGTCCCTTTGTGAACCGACACTTCTAGAAAAAAGAAAACTATTTTGGTGTCGCTTGTTTTTTTAAAGCTTTGTTTTTATGCAACTGCCTACTCCAAATATGCAATCTGAAAAAAAAAAAAACATAGGCAAGTATTGTGCCCAACAATTTAATTTTTTTGTAATAAAAATAAAAAGAACAGAAATCAACTTAGAGATCCTCTGTCAGACATCAAAACATATATTACTGTAACAAAAAGTGCATTCCACACTCAAAAACTGGCAACAAAAACATAAGAATATAAAACGGAAAAAGAACAAATCATAAACTAATAGTATTTATAGGTGGGAATAATGGTAGTCTGCAGACCATGCTGGTTGGTGGGGATCACATGGCTGCTGTGGTGGTAGTGGAGGTGGAGGCTGGTACTCTGACAGGTGGGTGTGCTCGGTGATTTGGTCTTTGACCCCCTTGTTTAGCACCTGTAATAGGAGGACCTCACACATGTGCCGTTGGTCCTCCAACATGAGGCACAATATGTTTGCTGTCAGGGATCCAAAATAGAATCAGCCTCATCTAGATTTCTTTGGAGGGCTGTAGAGGTATTGGTCAAAAAAGAAGCAGCAGCATCCTCCAGTTTTTTGGTTTTCCTGGTTCTTTTGGCAGCAGGAGGTAGTGTGGGGATCAGCTACTCCGACACAGTGCTTCCAGTGGGCTCCTCCACATTCACACTTTCCTGTGTATGAAAATATGACATTATAATGTTTTTTATTTGGTCATCAATAAAACAAGAGACTTTTTCTGTAATTTGACTACAGTGTTTTGAGAAGGAAACTTTGTTAAAGCTGAAATATTGGCTCAATAATTTTTAGTTTTAAATGTATTTTTTAGAGACAATATGTTCTTCAATGCTATACCTTTGTCAAGGTTGGCTCCTCCACATCTTCCTCTTGTGATTTAGGACATAGGCCCACAGCAAAGGTGGAAGGCAGAGTTGACAGATGGTCTGGGGTCACACTGCTCAGTCAAAGCGCAGGCTGTCAAAGTACCAGAGCCTTGGTACATACACATCTGCTGCTGCGCTTGACTTCTGACTCCCTAAATTTTATTCAGCTCCCTTTTGAAGATGCTGCAGAGATTTGCAATTTTGGTGCGCACATACCTGGTGTCTGCATTGGGGTAAAAGGATTTGCATAATTCAAGATTTTTCAATGCCTCGTTTCTTTTTTCGTTCATTGGAAAAATCCTTGCTTTTGATTCTCCACAAACATGGCATCTGCCTGTGTTGATCGATGAAATGTGGCAGAAAATCCAGTGATGTGAATTTGTCAGTCATGACGCCTGCAAGACACAACACAAGACAAAGCATAATGCAAGTTCATCTGGCTTCCCCATAAGCTGTCCCCAATATAGGCCACAGTATACAGTATAGTCCACTAGACCTCTATGCCCCAATATAAGCCACTAAACAGCCATCTAGGCCCCAATATAAGCAGCGTAGGCCATTAAACACCTATGCCCCAATATAAAGTAGTACCTTCATTTTCTGCCAGTTTTCGTGCGTTGCTGCTCAATCGTCCTCCACGGCGGTTCATCAAACGATCACACAGGCTTTATACACTGCGCATGCTTGGGACTACACTCCCAGGTGTGTGATGATGCAAGGGCATGAACGGCTCGAATATTATCTTACATGCGACACAGACAGGCTAGTCGGCGTAAGGTTTGTGGAGGATATTGCGGATTCTGCGAGTTCCAGGCAGCACAGCGGTGGTGGAGCTAGTAGGAGAGCTAAAGCCACATTTATGAGTAAGGGCGAGATGGTGGCCATACTTGAAAAAAAAAAGGACTACGACTGCAAGCTGCAGAATTATGAAAGGCGCAACACCAGAAAGGACATAATTCTGGAAAGATTATCAATTAAGGACTTTCATGGATAGACTTACACAATGGAGATAGAAAAATATAAATTTGTTGTACAAAACATAATTGTAGATTTGCCAAAGTTTTAATAATTATGTTTTGTACAACACATTTATATTTTTGTATCTCCATTGTGTAAGTCTATACTGTACCATGATAGTTCATATTGCCTCCTCAATTGCCAATCTTTCTATTCAATGTTAGGACGAAGGTACTTCATTTATTTTCTATTTAGTAGCATTCCACATATAATTCTGGACAAGGTGATCGCAGTTCTACAAAATAAATATGGTGTGGAGCGATCAAAGGACCAAATAAGGAAAAGTGCGATCTCAAGCATCATGAACCAGACCAGCTCGATCACCTCTATCATATCCTTTACAAAAGTAAGCAATTTTGTGTCTATACAATATGTATATGTGTAAATTATGTGTCTGTATATGTTCTTTGTAAAAGTGGCTAGAGAATTCTATGTAAGCTCATAAAACATTTTTTTTGTGAGACTTTTTCTTTAGAAAAGATAAAGCTAATCTAAAGCATATATGAAGAATATTAGTTGTTGATGTTCTGCTAAATTCATTCCTATTTGTTCTTTATTGTATTAACTTTAAACAGGTAAAGCTCCAGCAAAGCCCCCTGCAAAGGAACAAGGGAACCTACCATCCCTCGGCCACCAACACTGGAGGAAACACATGAAGTGATGCCTGGCCACAATCCAAACCGTTAATTCCAACTTTAAACCCTAAATCATGAATCCACAGTCAGGGGTGTTTCTAGGTGGGAAAAAGCCCAGGGGCTTCATGCCAAAGTTGAGGTTTAAAGCTCACTTGCAGCCTGGCTCAACAGTGCCCATCAATGCAGCCTTGCCATGGAGAGTGGAGAGCTGCTGGTTTACACAGAGCAGGGAAATGCCACTTACCGATGCTCGCAGTCACACAAAATGCCAGCTCCTGGATCGGGTCCTATGATGAACGTCACACATCCCAGCTTTGGACCAGTGTGACATCCATTCTAGGAGCCGGTCCAGGAGGCAGGACTTTGCGCACACCACCCCCCTCCCCAAAGATATCCTCCCACATCCACCTCTTTTTTTTTTTTTTATCTTAAATATTCTTTATTAACCTTTCTTAAAATTTACATACCTTCCATCAGACAAGTTATAACAACACCGGGTACATGTAAACAAAATTTACCAGGGATAAAGCTACATACCCCACATCCATACATACTATATTCCCATAACAACAAGCCTGCTCTAGCCACCAATTGACACTACTTGCCCTATGTTCAGGCAACAGCTTGCTGTTTACCCCACCCCTCCCACCCCAACCAGGATCTTAAATTCCTTCAGTTAATCCTTACATCCAATGCTTATCAACCAGGGGTTCCACATCTTTTCAAATTTTTTGAGATTCCCTCTTCTGATATATAGGGCTCTCTCCTTCCAGATTATCTCATTTACTATTTTGGCCCACTCCTCAACCGTTGGGGGCAAGACTGATTGCCATCTTTGCATAATCAACTTCCGGGCTTGATACAAACACCTCAAAACTGCTGTTTTTAGCGTTACCTCCTCCGAACCCCATACTCTATATCCAAGGATGCATAATCTGACATCTGTTTCCAGAAATATTCCCCACTTGCCACTAATGGCTCCTACTACCCCCATCCAATATCGGACTAGCTTGGGACATCTCCAGACCATATGTATCAGATCCCCCTCCTCACCACACCTGGGGCATTTGGCATCTAATCTTAAACCAAATCTGAATAATTTTTTTGGAGTATAATACGCTCTATGTACCAGCATTAAATGAGAAACTCTGTGCGGGGGATACTGAGACCTCCTGCCCAATCTCCAGAATTCTTCTCCATTGTACATCTGTTAACTTTGCAACATCCGCCTCCCATCCCTCCCTACAACCAAGGTGTTCTGGCCTTACGATACTTTTATTACACAGTTGCACATATATTCCTGAAATAAAGCCCTTTATCTTCCCAGGTTTAACCACTTTCTGAAGCAATACTGCATCAGTCCATACTAAGGGGCGTGTCCTAAACTGAGCATTCAAAGCAGCTCTCATTTGTAGGTATCTAAAGAAGGCTTGTCTCGGAATTCCATTTTCCGTTTGAAGTTCCCCAAAGGATTTTAAAACATTCCCTTTATATAGCTGGGATAATCTATTTATGCCCCATCTCTCCCATTCTTTAAACTCCCCCATGGCCATCACCTCCTGTATATTCCTGTTGTGCCACAAGGGGGCATATTCTGTAAACCCAACATATTCCATTAAGCTCTTTGTTGCCTTCCAGACTTTTGTTATCATCCTAGTTGTGGGGCTGCTACCAGGGAGAGAGTCTGCCTCCAATGCCTCCACCACTGTCTTATGTGGCACCTCCAAGGTCAACAGACCTCTGTCAGCACCTCCGCCCCTTATATGCTGCAACTGTGCCACCAGGAAGTAGCACCTTGGATGCGGGAGGGCCATTCCCCCCTCCTTAACTGGCTTGTAAACTCTGGAGGCTAATCCTAGCCTTACCCCTCCTCCATACCAGCTCCCTAAATGATGTATCAGTTTTCTTAAACCACTTTTTATTCACCCATACTGGCGAGTTCTGTAGCAGATACAGTAACTGAGGCAGCCAGACCATCTTGATTAAGTTGCCTCTCCCTACTGATAGGGGCAGCCGGTTCCAGATGTCTATTTTACATTTTAATTTACCCAGTAGTGGAGCTAGATTATCTTCAATGTACTGATTGGGGTCTTTTGTCATATTTATACCCAGATAACGGATTGTTGAAACTCCTTTTAATTGGGAGATTTCCAGTGTCAAAGGATTATTAGGGGTATCTATTGGCAATCGTGCCGATTTCCTCCAGTTCACCACTAATCCTGACAAGTTACCAAACCTTTCCATCGTGTCCATTACCTGCCTAAGGGAACCCTCCATATCTCCAAGAAACAACAGGACGTCGTCGGCATATAGGGCAATCCTCTCCTCACCTGTTCTTCTTATGAACCCTTCCATCTTTGAGCAGGACCTGATGTGTATTGCTAGTGGCTCCATGGCGAGGGCGAAAAGCAAGGGGGACAGAGGGCACCCCTGCCTTGTCCCCCTCTCTAAACAAATTTTTTGTGAGATTTCATTATTAACCTTAATCCTCGCACTCGGGCCCTTATACAGTATTTTTATCCATTTTATAAAAACAGGACCTAAGCCGAATTCTTCCAGAACCCGCCATAGATAACCCCATTCCAGGCTGTTAAAGGCCTTAGTTATGTCTAAGGACACCACGGCTCTTGACCCCATATTCTCTGTCGGTATCTGGAGATTCAAGTATGCCCTCCTTATGTTCATACTCGTGGTCCTGTGGGGGATAAATCCAGTTTGGACCGAGTGTATGAGTTTATAAATAATTTTGTTGAGTCTGGCCGCCAGCACCCTTGCCAGAATCTTGGCGTCCGTACACAACAAAGATATTGGCCTATATGCCGACGGTTCCAATGGGTCCCCCCCTTCTTTATGAAGCAGGATAATATTGGTTTCGGTCATAGAGTCAGGCAACCTCCCTGCCTGTAGTGCCCAATTCAATGTTTTAAGTAATTCTGGTAACAGGGTTTTCCCATATTGCATATAGGTCTCAACTGGGAGACCGTTTGGCCCCGGGGATTTTTGATTTGCCATTCCGTTTACCGCTTGTTGTAGTTCAGATAGTGTTATTGGCGCGTCTAGACCCTCTCTGTCCTCTACTGTAACGGCAGGGACCAGTATATCCTTGAAAAATGTATCCATATCCTCCTCTCCACCAATCCCTTGCGACCTATACAGATTTTCATAGTACTTCCCAAATGTGTCCGTAACGCAACGCAAGTCAAAGCCTCTGGGGATAGGAAAAGTCAGGGACAGGCGTCATCAGTCGCAGTAGGAGTGGGGCTCAAGAACGCGAATACTAATAAAGGTACAGGGATGGTGGAGAAAGACCATATACCATTACCAACCATTGTCCCCGCTACAGAGGCAGAACCCACCTTGAGGGAAGTATTACAAGCGATCAACTCGTGTAAAACATCAGAGGAGGGACTAAGCTGCCAAATTAAAGAGGTTAAAGATGAACTGTTATTAATAAAGCAAGAGTTGCAAAAGGCAGTGGATAGGATAACAGGCCTGGAGGGAAGGGTGAGCCAAATGGAGGATGACGTATTTCCCCTACAGCAAGATGTTAAAACCATGAAGGATCAACTGGGTAGAATTAATGAAAAATATGGATGAAATGGAAAACCGCCTGAGAAGGGATAATGTGAGGGTGGTGGGTCTTCCAGAGGGATGTGAGGGGCATAGTCCTACTGTTTTTTTGGAAGGATGGCTTATAGAAGTGTTCGGAAGAGATGCATTTTCGTTACAGTTTGCGATTGATAGAGCCCACCGGGTCCCCTTCAGGGCTCCGCTTCCTGGAGGTCGTTCTAGGTCCCTATTAATGAAGTTCCTGAATCACTATGACAAGATAATCTTACTGCGTAAAGCTAGAGAGAAGGGGCCTATCTTCTACAATGGAGCTAAAATTTCATTCTTTTCTGACTTTTCACCAGAGCTGCAGAGACGCAGGGAGGGGTTTGTGGAGATTAAACGCACTTTACAAAAATTTGAAGTATGCTCTACTATACCCAGCCAGGTTAAGGGTAGAGGCAATTGGGGAGGTTCTCTTCTTTGATTCTCCGACAGGAGTAACACGCTGGTTTGAAGGAAATAAACAGAGATTGAAATTTAAGGAGAGGAGCCAAGTGAGTTAGGATACCTGATATGAAGATTTGGGACTTTGGGAAGAATTATGGACTTGGTATAGGGTGGAAGAGCGATGTTGCATGTTAAAGTAGGAATAAGTGAAGGGGATGGTACTACACTTAAAATTTGGCACATGTGTACATTTTTAGTAGGGGGAGGGGGGAACATGGTAGGAATGGGTATGGCACAAGGAATATATGAGGTGGTCACGAATAAAGCCCCTTGGGCGAACCTGGCAAGGTGGGAGAAGGGGGGGGGGGGTGGGAGAGTGTTGGGGTGGTTGGTTTGGGGGAGGGCGAGGGGGTGCGGTGGATGGGTGGCAGGGAGAAGGGGGGTGTGTAAAATTAAGACAGAGTGAATTTAGAATACACTTAGTATTTGGGGCGGTAGGTAGGGAGGTAGGGGAGGGGGATGCAGGATCGAGCACACGTGTGGTAAATATGACAGGAACACTATGAATAGGAAAGTGGAAGATAAGGGGGAACACTTGGAATAATCACCAGAATGAATAGTAATAGCAAGAATAGTAAGGTAAGCCCTATGGGTATCAAAGTACAGAGGGTAATTAAGGGTTTTTTCTTTTTTTTCCTTTTTTTTTTTTACATAACGCACTTTATGGAATCGGCAGTAGGGTCTTTCTCTAGTTGTCCTATGGGTTTGGAAGCACAATGGGCTTGGAGGTTTTTTGTACTAAGTCTAAAGTTGGGGTTTTTTTTTTTTGTTTTTTTTTCTTTTCTTTTTCTTTTTTTTCTGGTTTCTGTATTAGTGGGTTTTTAGGTGTCCTTGCCTGCTCTTTGTTTTTCTGATGCAGTCTAAGGTTTTTAAAATAGCCTCTTGGAACATACGGGGGATGGGGAACCCGAGTAAGAGATCTGCTATCTTCTCGCTGCTGGAAATAAGGGGGGTGGGTTTGGTCTGCTTGCAAGAGACCCACTTGACAAAGGACACGACGAAATATCTTCAAAACTGGATGTTTCAGGCCCAATACCACTCGGTTTGCTCCTCTTATTCCAGAGGGGTGAGCATATTGGTGAAAAGAGGTGTGGCGTTCTCTTGCCGGCAGACCAGTGTAGACAGTATGGGCCGCTATATTTTTCTGTATTGCTCAATAGAACACAGAATGTATGTTTCAGCCAACATCTATATCCCTCCACCTTTTAAACTTGAAGTGTTGTACAATTTAATGGAATTCATGCTGGACAAAACAGATACTCCGGTAATAGTCGTAGGGGATTTTAATGAGGTGTTGAACAAAGGTCTGGACAGATTTCCACCGAGAGCTCAAACACATAATGTAGCAGAGGGCCGGTTGGGTCAGTTTCTGGTAGAGGCAGGATTGACAGATGTTTGGAGGGTTCGGAATCCTGGAATAAGGCAATATTCCTGCTTCTCGGCCTCCCACTCCACCTTTTCCAGGATAGATATGACCCTGGGAAATGCAGAAGCAGTGCCAATTAATAAAGGATATAGTATACTTTCCGAGAGGGGTCTTGGACCATTCTCTGATGGTGGTCTCAGTGGATACAGGGGGTAGGGAGGCTCGAGGATTTTGGAAATTTTGTCCATATTGGTTGGAGTTAATGAGGGAACCAGAGAGGATAATAATAAAGTTAGAAGACTTTGTAAGATCCAATGAAGGCTCAACAACAGCGGGTATACAATGGGACACCTTGAAGGCATTCCTCAGGGGTATACTGATCCAGAGGGTGGCAGGGGTCAAGAAGAGGGCAAGAGAGTGGGAGGAAGGGATTAGGAGAGATCTGGAGATGGCAGAGAAGCAATTCTTAGAGGACCCAACATTAGAGAAGCAGAAACTGTGGGAGGATAAACAAGAGTCCTATAGAATAGCAGTGCTAAGGAGGGGGGAGAATAAGCAACTTTTTCAGAGACAACGGGTCTTCGGGGAAGGAGAAAGTGTGGGACGTATGTTGGCCTACTTAGTGAAAACCAACTCCTCCTCTTCGACGATTCCTGCAATTAGGATCCCAAGTGTCGAGATCCCCACATCCACCTCTACTCTGTGCCTGGCTGCTGACCTCCTTCCAGGGCTGGTACAAAAAACTTGTGTACTGTACATCAGTGCCCCAGACCCATCATTAGTGCAGGACATCCATGTACAGGCCCACTGCAGTCCCCAGTACCTGCATGCTATGTCCCCACTGTCCCACTGCTCCAAGCAAACTTATAAAGCTTCCCCTGGGCTCCTCCTTGGCTATTGGGTGTGTTGTGGCTCATAAGCAGGGGATCACCAACATATCGTGTCATAACATTTACCACAAACAAGACCTATTGGCTAATAAGTGTCCACACATTTAGAGGTAGGTATGAGACGGGGGGGGGGGGGGGGGGGTCAACTGCAGGAGTTTAACAATGCTGGCACTTGTCAAGTCTTTGTCCCCTGGAAAATGGCATCACCTTCCCTTTTTTTTTTTTTTGCTGTTTTGCCAGGAAATAGTCCTACAAAAGCCAGCGAGACCACTATGGCTAAAAAAAAAAAAAAAGGTCACATGGAGTCCAGAGACCAGCATGGTGGAGTCAACTTGTGAAAAAGCAACATTACCACCACACCAAGTTCAAGGTTGGTTGACTAATTGGACAAAGTGTATGCCTGAAACAGAAGCGACTTTTGGTGGAATAATAAATGTTGTCTAGTACTTTTTATTTTGAGGAAATTGTCAGTGAAGATGTCCCCAAAGTTGTCAATTTGGAGCCATGGGATCTGTCACCTGGACCCAGCTCAGATCTTGGATTACTTGGCCAAACATCCCCTGACATGACTCGCAGTGAGGGCCAAAGCGATACAGAAAGAGAACAAAGTTTTGGTGAGTCTGTTTTTTATTGCTTATTCAGTATTAACATGTGGAGTGTTTTTAGCTAAAAAACAAACACCCATTCACTACACTCGCAAAGTATGTTGGTGCCTTACCATTATCATGGAGAAGGAAGAGGTAGAAGGAGCTGTCTGTGTAGAAAGGTAGCATAGTTTTTGAGACCTGGACACAAGGGCCAAGATAACAGTATTTGCAGTGGGTACATTCATAGTAGTGTAGGTGTCAGAAGAGCAAGCAGGTTCCACCCAACAAGACACAGGGGTAGTGTGTCTAAGCATTTCATTAGGTTTACAATTAACTTGACCAAAAATCAGTATGTAGGGCCTCAGCCACTTGCCCGTTGTTGCCTTAATACTTTTTCGTCTTTTTATCAGGTCATGTTCTTCCCCGTTGTACAATTGGCAGAATGAGTGCTGGTATGTTGCAGTGTTTCAAGAAACTGGAGCAAATCAAGGAGGCTGCTACTGCTTTACAACACAGAATGCAAGACTTTGTAGACATGCTGGCTAAATTCTAGTTTCCTCTTCACTTGCATCATCTGTTTGTTTTTTTTTTCTATTTTTGTCTTCATGCAGTGTTTAGAGCTTTTTTACCCCTTTTTTCTACTTTTTTAGGTCAAACTTTTGATAATATAACTCAGTGTTTATCAACTCCAGCACCAACAGGTCATGTTTTCCGGATCTCCCTCATTTGAAACAGCTGTGGTAATTACCAAGGAAGTGAAATTGATCAAATCACCTGTGCAAAATAACAGAAATCATGAAAACATGACCTGTTGCGCCTTGAGGACTGGCATTGAGAAACACTGCCATAACTAATGTGACTGTGACAATGGATGTGAATTCAAAGTGCAAGTGAAGTTATGCATAGTCATATTTTGGTTATATATTTTTAGCATTGGTGGATGTCTTGTCATACCAACGGCCACCACCAGAGGGCGCCCGATTGCAGAAGGAACCATAGGACTGCAGTAGGCCGCAAAGCCGGGGCCTCAATTACCGGCGCGGCCCAACGCGATCGCGGGGAGGGGGGGTGGGGGTGTCGAACGGACACAGGACACCCCAGCTGTGCTGCCCCAGGCGCCAGGTCGCTAATTCTAGTCGCAAATGCGACCTGGCGCCCGGGGTTTGTCGAGCCCTGATTTAAGGTACAAATTTGAGTGATCCTACCCGGTTTTCAGGGGCGTCCATGCATTTCATCCTTCCAGCATTCACCTTCCCGGACGTCTCTAAGGCACAGCTGGGCGGTGTGAGGCTTCTCAGGACTTGTATAGAAGTTGCCGTCCCGCTTCGCCCATGCCGCCATTTGCTGTTAGTTCACCCGTCCCCTGGGTATCCGGGCTTCTCCTCCCTGCCTTCTCACCATACAAGCACACAACAGCGGCTCTCGATCTGTTTGTTATAGCCGCCCGCTGGATGGCTCACTGCAGCTGCTCCCCTCTGAGCTCGGAGAGACGCCAGCTGACCCTCAGTCAGCTGAGCAATGCGCGTCTGGAGCGTAGCAGGGATTAGATGTCAGCAGCTCGTTCCGGGCCGGTCTGCTTCATCACAGGCATCGGTAAGCTTAGACACAGGAGCTTAGACTGACGTCTGCATGTTCACTCAGGGAGGAGCCCTTGGACACTCTCAGCCTCACAACCAACAACAAATCAACTTCAAAAAAAAAAAAAAGGGGTGAAGCAAGACATAAAAATGGTAATGGTGAGCCCTGGCCCCCCAAAAAAAGTAAATATATATAGCATCTTGGTTTCCTCAAGCTCACCAACTCCCTTCCAAAAAAAAAAAGTAAAGGTAAGGGGAGGGGTGTAGAAATAATAAAATTAAATGTAATCTGTGGGAGTGAAAATACATAATTTCATAAACAACAACACTTTGTATATAACCTTCATAATACAAAAGTGAGTTAAAAAAAAGTAGAAATGGAAATGGTGGAGCGCTCCTAAGATAAAGGGATAAGCCCCCGAGAATCCCAACATCGTTATACACACATACATACACATACATATATATACATATATATATATATATATATATATATATATATATATATATTTTTTTTTTTTAGAGAAAATTTTTTTTATTTAAACTAGAGTCCCTTTAGAGTCCATTTATCCCTTCCCCTTAACCACCAATCACCCGCCATCCCAGTCTCTAAATGGGCCCTGCCATGCCCATCATGTCTCTGTGCCCACTTGAGCGATTTTTCCGTCGAATTCCAGTGGGCACTTGTCATTGATCAGGATGCTGTAAGGGATTCCCAAAATTGTACTTTCTCCAATCTTCAAAATCAGGAGGAGGCAAGTCTAATAATTCTAAAAACGACTGCAGATCGTCCTTAGTGCAAATGGTTGCCATCTTACCATTTTGAGAGGCTGTAAGACTAAACGGAAACCACCTGTGGTATTTGACTTCCGCAGTGCGCAAGACCTCCAGCAGTGGCCTAACATAACGCCGTTGCATTAATGTCCGGCGTGACAAGTCAGGGTACAGTGATACATACACTCCATCATAAATGATTTCAGCTTTGCTTCGGGCTATTTTCAGAATAGAATCTTTCACAGTAAATTTATGTAGTTTGCATATAATATCTCTTGGTCTCTCCATATTTGGGAGAGCATAAGATGGAATGCGGTGGACCCTGTCAACCTCGATATTCTCTGGTGACGCCCATTATCTGACAAAATAACTGCTGAACAGTCTTAAGCAACTCAGGCATCCGAATTGCTTCTGGTATTCCTTTTATACGAATGTTTTGCCTGCGATCCCTGTTCTCATGATCGTCCAGTTGATCCCTGTAGAAATTTAGGGCCTCCTCATAATATTTCACTATCTTAAATATCCGTTACTGCTCTTACCACCGCCTCATGCCCGTTTTCAAGTGTCTCTACCCTTTGGCCTAATACACGAGTGTCCTCTTTGAGGCCCTCCACTGCTTGTTGGCATGACTGCTCCAAAGCTGCTATCAATTTCTCCATTAATGTTTTAGTAGGAAGGGCTTTAAGGAGCTCTCTAATGTCCATCTCTAGACCCTCAGCGTTCCCCTCCGTCCTCTGGGACACGTTTTCCTCACTCCACGCAGGGTTGGGGCATTGCACTGGCATGGAAGCTTGTCTCTCTGGGGGAACCTGGTTTCATCACAGTCCATCCCCTTTCCTTCTCCATATTCTCCTCCATATACTCCTCCACATACACAGGGGGGGGTTCCATTATCTGTCCCTATACCCTCCCTCAGGGCAAATGCCGCCCCTGCTGTGGCCATTAAAGGGGTCATAATATCACAGTCTTTTACCTGAGGGTCTTTAGGCTCTTTCAGGGGACCATCTCTGCATCTGCTCGCTTCGGACTCCAAATCCGGCTCCCTTCCCAATGGTGAGCTATCATATACCACTCCATTCAGACCGGCTCCCGTTCGCTCCCCTGGAGAACCCAGGCTGTGAGCCAAGCTGCTACTACTTCCGGGCATTGTCCTTCCTCTCCCCAGCACCGGGGATCACCGGTCTCCAGCCTGTACACCCGAATACCTTGGAGCTGCAATCTAGTGTCCGGGAGCCGCGGCCCGGTGTCAGGGGGCCACGATCATGTCTGGCTGCACTGGCAGTGTTGCGTCCGCTCACTGAGTTCCCACTGGGGTCCATTGCTTCACGCCTCCCCGCTGTCTGTCTCTCCACTTGACATCCGCCCTCTTTTTCGCGCAATTTAACATACAAATTTCTCTTTGATAAACAAGTAGTACAATCCAAACAAGACAAAGCGATATCAGAACAAGTAAAACACTTCTCCATGGAGGATTTTCGAGCCCTCCGAGATCTCATACTCCTATTGGAGGAAAATGAATCGTCACACGAATTAAATCTCTCACAAGAGGCAGTGGTATCCACTTTACACACATCTAATATCCAAAAATTTAAACCCAAATCACAACACTTTCCAGAACTCACCATAAATTCACATATCTGGGCTTTCCTTATAGGAACCATTAAAGATATAAAACAAATCACTATGTCAGCAACCCCAGGAAATCTTTCTTATTCCCAAAGACAAGCCATTCAAGCCCTAAAAAATCACCCAGACTTAGAAATTAAAGCTGCGGACAAAGGAGGCAACAACGTCCTGATGACCAAAACACACTACGAATCCATGGTGACCAAGATCTTAGCGGACAAACATTGCTACTGCCATTTACCCGAGACGCAGATCCTAGAATTTAAGCAAGAATACCTGGAGACCTTCCAAAAGGGCCTAATCGACCAAGACACTTATAATTAACTTAATGTCAAAAAACCTAAAGAGGCTACTTTTATGCCCTACCGAAGATACATAAGCACTCTACGATGCCTCCTGGCCGACCAATCGTCTCTGGTATTGGCTCTCTTTCCGAACATGCTAGCCGCCTCATAGATTTCGTCTTAATGCCACTTAATGTATTGAGCCTTCCGTCTTATACCCGTGATACACTTGACTTATTGAAACAAATAGAGGGATTGCCTGTCCCTCCCGATGCCCTCCTCGTGACATTGGACGTGGAGGCACTATACTCCAGCATCCCACACGAGCAGGGCATCGGGATGGCACGCACTTTTCTAAGAGAACAAGATCATTATAGTTGGGAATTCTGTGAATTCATATTGGAATTGCTCAAATTTGTACTAACTCGCAATTACTTCTGCTTTAAGGATTCCCACTTCCTCCAGGTACAGGGCGTGGCCATGGGCACATGTTGTGCACCGGCCTACGCCAACCTGTACCTGTGGGGGTGGGAACGGAATGTTTTCTCTAATGAAGACCTGACCATTTACACTGACCAGATTCTCATATGGCAGAGGTATATAGACGATATTTTTCTAGTGTGGACAGGTACCCACAATCTTCTGGACGATTTCATCCAAATGATCAATCACAATTCGATGAATCTCAAGTTTACTACTTCTGCCCACTTGAATCAAATAACTTTTCTAGACTTGACTATTTTTAAAGACCAAGAGAACTGTTTAGCGACTACCCTGTTTAGAAAGGAAACGGCAGGGAACACCTTACTGCACGCGGAAAGCGCTCACCCTAGATCGTTTATTAAAAGTATACCTTATGCACAATATCTCAGGCTACGCCGCAACTGTACGCATCTAGAGGAATTCAAATCTCAAGCACGGGCGCTCCGCAATAGATTATTAGCAAGAGGCTATAACAAAACCATACTACGGAGCGCATACAACAAAGCCATCCGCCAGTCAAGAAACTCCCTACTTTTCAAGCAGAAAAATCTCTACCAGTGCCCCAGTAAGATTTATTACTAAATTTTCTCAACACCACCAAAAACTCAGGGACATACTTGATAAACATTGGCCGATCCTCCAGGAGGACCCCATTATAAACAAATATATCAGTCCTTTTCCTCAAATCACATTTAAACGAACGAGGTCCCTAGGTGACCAACTGACTTCAAGCCACTTTGTTACCACCCCCAAACTGAAACAACCTAAATTAGGAATGGCCCAATGTGGCAAATGTTCCTTTTGCCCATGGATCAAAGAAGGGAACTCCTTTACATTACCAAATGGAGAAAAATTCATGCCTAAATTCTATGCAGATTGTGATACGAAAGGAGTGGTTTACTTGATGCTATGTCAATGTGGCGCGTTCTATGTAGGGAAGACTATTAGACACCTACGCTGCAGAATCAGGGACCATGTATATTACTCTGGTGAAGGGAAAATGGTGACAGCAGTCAGTAGGCACCTTGACCTCTACCACAAATTTAATACCTCTCTTATTTCATTTATTGCACTAACAGTAATCAGGGGTGGAGATTGGGACAAAAGAGTCTGCCAGCACGAAACCCTTTGGATAGAACGCCTTGGTGCCACTTCCCCCCCTGGGATCAACGAAGCTCAGTCCTACAAACCGTTTCTTTAAATATACTCAGCCTATTCATTTTGGGCCTTTTCACCATTCTATTCTTCTACTCTAGTTCTCCTGGGCATTCTTGGTTAAACTTTACAAGTATTAACATATTAAGTTGTTGTTGTTTACCAACAGAAGTGAGACTTTACCTCCCTTTTTTAGCCATTTTTTGGCTAACTTAGAACTTTTTGTCACATGTCCCCCTATATAGACTTAGATAATGTAAACTAATTGACATGTTTCAACAATATTAGTATATGTACAGTTTAGTCGCAGATGCTGTACTTGTTCTTACCCCCCCTCTTTACCCCCCAACCCCCTTCTTCCATCTCAATTGTTGTCATGATACCTTCATGCCGTTCATTGCTAATTACTACTATATTTTATACCAATGTGACCTAATTTTTTCTTATTCCTATTTCTACTTTTCCAGAGGCTGTCCCTTCATCATGGGTTTATCCCTCCCCTGCATGGTTACATAGTTACATAGTTACATAGTTAGTAAGGTTGAATAAAGACACCAGTCCATCCAGTTCAACCTGAGTGAGTGTGTGTCTACAACCCTGACCCTTGTCCCTAAACCTGTACATCGCACACTCACATCAGTCCCTACCCTCAATCCAAGGTCCCCATTCATATACTAGGGCCAATTTTGGACAGAAGCCAATTAACCTACCAGCATGTCTTTGGAGTGTGGGAGGAAACCAGAGTACCCGGAGGAAACCCACGCAGGCACAGGGAGAACATGCAAACTCCAGGCAGGTAGTGTCGTGGTTGGGATTCGAACCAGCGACCCTTTTTACTGCTAGGTGAGAGTGCTAAACACTGCACCACTGTGCCGCCCATGGCAATGTGCGGCCGCCCAGCGCCACATCTATACATTAGATGGTTGGCGCATTTGGTGTCCCTTGACGGCCGTGTGGACGTAGCTGCGCTCTATCTCCCCTATTCTCCATTGGGGGCGGACGTTCTTCTGACTGCACTGAGGGGCGAGAAATTGACGGCGGACCTCTCTGTATTCCTGCTTGGCCGGAGTGCTGGGACATGTCCGCCCTCTCCCCCTTCCTTGCACTGTCAGCTGTCTGGCTCGCGCTGGAGATGGGGAGTTTGCGCGGTGGCCCCGGGTCCACTCGGTTGCCGGGATACCAGGACGCGACTACCTCCTCTTTCCCCGACGCTCCGTCAGCTGTTCGGATGACTTCGGGGATCGAGGCATGCGCAGTATGCGCCAGCGGCCGGCCTGGATGACGTCACGTCGGCTAACGCCGATTGGTGACTACAGGCGGGGCGGATGTACAAGAGACGCCTGTTTGGCGTCTCTCTGTGTACTATCCACACCACAAGCCGCTCTCTATGAGACGGCTGTGCGGCTTCTTACCACCAACTCCTTCGTCTATCAACTATATGCTACTTATCCAGGTAAGCTTGCATCCTTACCATCTTCCATAACAGCTCACTCATGGCTCATCCTTATAATATGTTTTACTGATTCAACAGACTCAGCAGGATTGGGGGTCAGAAAGAATAGCTCCCTAAGAAAAAATCCTTTATGCACCTTGATGCAATACCTATTTCTGCCTCTGATTGACACCATATCCCCTTCCATCAAACAATAACCGCTGATAGCGCTGGGAATTACCAATACTGATTAATGAGATTGCTGTGGTTCCGTTTTTACCTCCCCTTCTTTCCAAGCATAGTTATAAATCTATCAGGGTAAGTGCAATCCAACTTAATTAAGTTACTTTCTAATATTAATGCTATTTTTAATATATAAAACCAGGGGCCACATCTTGTACCACATGCTACATATGTTACCTCTTAATAATACAATTTCCTCTGAGTCCCTCGTTATTAGTTATTTTGATTATTTGGAAATATCTTTTTACACATATACGGACATTTACATACACTATCCATAAATTGGAGTTCTCCTCTTTCCCCTTCCCCTTTTCCTTTCCCCCCCCCTTCCCTTCTTTCCTCCTCCCCTTCCCCCCCCCTTGTCTTCCCTTCCCCCCTTTCCATATTTCCCCCTCTCCCCCTTCCCTTTCCCTCCCTTTCTGACCTACTCTCCCCTCCCCCTTCCTTTCCCCCCCCTCCCCTTCCTTCCCCCCCCCTCCCCTTCCTTCCCCCCCCCAGTTTGTCCCTCCATACCTCTCCCCCTTCCCCGTTCTTTCCCTCTCTCCCCTCTGTTTATCTCCCCCCCCCCTCCCTCCCCATTTCCCCCCCCCCCCCCCCCCCCCCCACTTCCTTCGCTCCCTACCTCAACCCTACCTGACTTCATGTCTTATGATATACTCCACTACCTACTTCATCTCCTCATTATTGATTTGTACGATGTTACATTCGTCCCCGCATTGCCTTTGCTCCACCTGATCACTGCAGGACGGATGCCCCCTTGGTGTTTTAGGAACAGCCTCCCTTTTACCAATCTATTATACTGTTTAAATACAATCTTGCATGTAGACATAAACTTATGTTGTTTTCTTTACAAATTGTATTATTCATTACAGTATTCAATTCTGTGCTCCTGAAGAAGCGCATGCGGCGCGTAACATGTCGAGCCTAGACAGAATCTGATTGCCACCATCACATAGTATTTGGTTCAACGAAATGTACTGTAATTATATAGATCAATAAGTTGCATGTCTCTTGTTGGTTCTAAAGTTTCGCTTATCTTTTTTACCTAAACCAACCGTGTGTATGGAGTGCATAATTTGTAAACTGTGTATGTTTTACTCTATTCCCTATCCTCCCTCCCTTTTAAATAATAATTTCGAAATAAAATAGAATTTTAATAACATATCATTTTCATTATTGTGCCTATAAAGTCTTGAGCCCACCAATATTCTCCTGTTCTTCTAACCCAATCATGAATGTTAACCAGCTGGGATGGTAAGTAGTAAAGGTAGAAGTTAGGAAATGCCAGACCTGCCATATGTGAGGGGAGGCGCAGAGTTTCTAGTGCAGCTCTAGGGGTCTGCACGTTCCAAAGGAACGCAATACAGATGGAGTCAATGCTTTTAAAAATGGATTTGGGAATTTTGCAAGGTGAATTGGCCATAACATACAGTATTTTAGGTAAGTAAATCATTTTAAGGACGTTGACTCTCCCCATGAGATCCAGGGGCAGATCTTTCCACTGTTTGGTCTGTCTGTAGTTGTAGCAGTAGGGGGGCGTAGATTATTGGCAATATACAAGGATAGTGGTAACTTTACTATAACCCCTAGATATCTAAAAGAGGTAGCAACTTGCAGTTTAGAGATCAAGTGAATCGGCAGGAGTACAGTGTGATCCAGTGGAAATAGGATAGATTTATCCCAGTTCAACCGGAATAGTCACCCAACGTATTAACTTCAGACAAGAGGTTAATCAAGAGATGTATGAGGGTCCACTAGATAGACTAGAGTATCGTCAGCATACAGAGATATACGCTCTTCAATGTCATTTATAGGAAGACTCTTAATAAAGCGGAGAGCTATGGATCCTTACAGCAGGGGGCTCCATAGCCAAAGCAAACAGGAGGGGCAATAAGGGACAACCCCTGCCTGGTGCCTCTAGTAATTGGAAAGGGCTTAGTGACCTGAGAGTTAAGTCTCAGTCGGGCAAACCGTAATGTGTAGAGTAGCTGCATCCACACTATGGGGTTGATTTAATAAAGGCAAATCCACTTTGCACTACAAGTGCAATCGCAGTAGATCTGAGGGGAAGATCTGAAATGAGGGGAAGCTCTGCTGATTTGATCTTCTAACCATGTACAAGCAAAAATGCTGTTTTTTATTTACCTTGCATGTCCCCCTTAGATCTACAGCGACTGCACTTCCAAGTGCACTTGTAGTGCAAAGTGGATTTGCCTTTAGTAAATCAACCCCTAGGAGTCGGGGGCCAAACCCATACAGTTGCAATACCCGAAATAGATAAGGCCACTCTACATTATTGAAGGCTTTACAAGTGTCTAGTGACACAATCACATGGGTAGAGGTACAGTCATGGGGATAGGTCAAATTGTGGAACAATCTACGAATGTTCATTCTGGTTGAACGGCCTGGTATAAATCCCCCTTGATCATTCCCAACCAAATTCACAACAACCCCATTCAGACGACTGGCCAGAATTTTAACATCCACATTAATGAGAGAGATAGGTCTATAAGAGTCACATTTGAGCAGATCTTTCCGTGGTTTGAGTATCAAAATAATTAAGGCCTCACTACTGTGTCGGTGGCAGTAAAAATGGGTTGTGTCACGTTGGTCTCCCACACTCCCTCACCTTTGTCACCGGTAATTGGCGCTCAGGAGTTCCCATGTAGTCTATCGGGGAGGAGGTTAAGGGAATTTCTGATGATCAACAGATTTAGGTTTCAAGACTTTCATCACGAGGGTCGATGGTGCACCATCGAGGAAATACAAGCAATGCTATCGCCACCTTTAGATAGATGGAGAGCAACACAGATCAGACATTTCCTTACCTCCTCGCAGTTCGTGCCATCCACTAGTCATTCCACGTCTGCTTTTGAGAGGCTCTATCTGGATCCTACTCCCCTCCGTCATCTACTGTCCTTAATGTATGGGTTTCTAGTCGACCCCCAGGACGGCTTTATACCTCATTATCTACGGAAATGGGAGAATGATCTGAGTCGAGCCTTCTCAGAGGTGGAGAGAGAACGAATTTTATACTTTGCACACCGCTCCTCAATTGCGAGCAGGTTCCAGGAGGTTGGGTTTAAGATAATGACTCGCTGTTATAGAGTGCCCAAGCTTCTCCACAAAATCTACCCTTCAGTTCCTTCCTCCTGCTGGCGTTGTCAGCATCCTGACGGTTCGTTACTGCACATTTTCTGGACATGCCCCCGGGTTCGTCCCTTTTGGGAAGCCATTAGGCGCATAGTTCTTAGACTGACGGACATTACACACAGATGATCCGGCTCAATGCCTGCTCCACCTTACCCCGATGTCGAGACGTCGTTATAAGAAATCCCTCTTGATACACCTTCTAAACGCCACTAAAATATGCATTCCGCAAAAATGGAAATGCTCAGATCCCCCGTCAGTTGGTCAGTGGATAGCTGTGGTGAATGAAATTAATCTGATGGAACAATTGACGGCTGCATTACAGCGTAAGGAGGAAAAATTCAACAAAACCTGGTTTTACTGGCACGATTTCCGATTCTCTCAGGATTACAACACCTTTGTGACCCCCTCAGTAGAGCTATAGTGACAGAGCATGTTTTTCTTTCCAAGTGCCTCTGCCTTCGTCACTCCCCCCCCCCCCCTTTTTTTTCTTTCCTACCCCCCCTCTCTCCCCTTACTGATCTTACATCCTTTCTCTCTTCTTAACCCGCCTTATCTTATCGGTTCTTACCATGTTCATGTCATCTTTCCTGTCTTCGGATTTCCGAACTGTTATGTCTTCTTCATTATTTGAAAAAAACCTGTTTGTGTACACCTGACTAGGGGCGAGCATATTGTCTTTTCATTGTACATTGTAGTACTTTATGTTTACTGTGGGTGAGCTGGTGCTATTTTTGGCGCCAGCCGACTTGCCACTTTCATATAGTATGTTGATGCTTTGTCTTTGGTTTATGTATCAGCCTGCCCTCAATGTACAAACTGTCAGTGTTGTCTTGTTTTGTCCTACCTGGTGTACTCAATAAAAACACTTTAAATAAAGCAAAAAATAATTAAGGCCTCGCTCATAGAAGGAAGGAGGGAGCACTCCATCTTTCAGGGCCTCATATGTATTGAGTAACATGGGACTCAAGGTGTCTAAATTGTGCATACCATTCAGCTGGAAAGCCATCCAAGCTCGATGTCTTAGGAGTCGGAAGCTGCAAAAATGCCAGGGAGAGCTCAACAGAGAAAGGTTTGTCCAATTCAGTCCGGTCTTGGTCAGAAAGTCAGGGAAGGACTGTCTGGGTCAAGTAATCGTCCAGTTGGGCATCGGAGTAGTGGGCCCTAGTAGTGTATAAATCACGATAAAAGGCGAGGAAGCAGTCCGTTATCTCCTGAGGGACATCGCTAACCCTAACCTGAGAAGTTAGAATCCTAGGAAAAAAGATGGGAGTACGGTCTGGCCTAGTTAGAAATGCAAGTAGGCGACCCACCTTATTGCCATGCTCGAACAACTTTTGAGTGACATAGTGCATATGTTTTTTTAGTGACGTTCAAGAGGCGGAGCTCATATTCTCTACGACTATGTAGCATGAGGTCCAGGTAGCCGGATCAGGATTCAAAGCATATATGCTGCCTCTGCAGCTACCATCTTACTTTCTAGACCCTCAGTGCACTGCTGGGTGTTCTTGAGCAAAATTCCAGTAATGGACATAAAGGTGCCTCGTAGCACGGCCTTAGAAGCCTCCCAGGCAGTTGAGGACCCAACAGTGCCCTGATTCGTACACCAATAATCCACAATGTTCTTCCTGCAGTCATTCTGTACTATCTCCTCCCCCACCCGATGGGAGTTCAGCCAGCCGGACAAAGGTGCTTGAGTTTTGCAAGAGAAGGAGATCCACAGAAAGGGGGGCATGATCAGACACCCCTAGGGGAAGGTAGGAAGCCGCCTGCACAATAGGGAGTACTTCCACAGTAGAGAAGGCCATATCTATACATGACATAGTGAGTAAGGAGTCAGAGTGGCAAGAAAAATGTCGCTCTTCTGGGTGCTTCCACCACCATAGCTCAGCAAGACCATACACCTGGGTCCAGTCGATAAATGAGGGATAGGGTCTGCACCCACCCCCCTAGCGGTCCATGGCAGGATCAAGAACAGCATTAAAGTCCCCAATATAGAGAAGGGGGCCAGGGATTCTAAACAGCAGCATCAGGGAAAAATTGTAAAGTAGGTCTGAGAAAAATGGGGGAGGAACATATATGTTCACTAGTGTAAATACTACAGAGATAATTTGGATAGTAAGTATAACAAATCTCCCCTCTGGGTCCATCTTAAGCCACAGGATTTCAGCTGAGAGGGATTTTTCTAGCAGGATAGAAACCCCATGTGAGTAGTTGGTATGCGTAGTGTGGTACTGTGTAGCCAGCCAAGAACGTTTAAGGAACCGCAGTTTAGCATTGGTGAGGTGAGTCTCTTGGAAGCAGACAATAAGTGGCTTTATTTTTTAAGGAAGGAGAATACAAAAGGACCGCTTAAGAGGCAAGTTCAAACCCCTGACATTGAAAGAGATCAGTTTTAGCACATTAGCCACATTCAGTCATAATCAGCATAACATAGGGAGGATCATGGGGAGATGAAATACAACATAAAACATTGCACAGGAGAGCTATCGGAATAAATGCACTGTAGCAACAGAAATTAATCTGCAATAGGAGCATACAAAAACAGCAGCAGAAAAAAAACCTAGAAATCCAGCCAGTCCCAACAACTAAAACGTGAGAGGGGCCAAAAAGGAAAGAAAAAAAAAAAAAAAAAACGAAGTCCCTTTCCCTCCTACACTGCTCAACCATCCCACACATAGTGAGATTTGGTTCCCTAAACAAGGGGAGGTAGTGGGTCCAGAGAGGCTCTCTGTAAGGGTGAAAGTTCCATCCGGCAGGATATAACAGTAACCTGTAAAAGAAGGCACAAACAGTAGTAGTCATATAAGGCAAGGCAGGGGTTACCCGCCGATTAGGACAGGTGTTATAGCCTACAATGGCATCTGACAGTTCCGTTACACGGGTAACATATTGCAGGAAAGAAGGGGTGGGTGCAGTCCTCAGGTTATCTGTAGCAATGGAGTGTAGTAGGGAAGAAGAAAGATAGGATGACCCACAGGTGCTCAAGCTTGTTTCAGGAGAGATGAGTAATGAGGCAGAGAGGAAGAAAAACTACTAAGTACAGCATCAATTACAGCATTGTCTAGGTTATTTCCCAAAACGAGCATCTATCCAGGCCATAGCATCCTTTGGACAAGTGCAGAAGTGAGCTTTAACCTCATGAATGAGCCTCAGCTTAGCAGGGAAGAGTATCGCATATGGCAGGCCCTCAGTGTGGAGGCAGTCTTTCACCACAGCAAAAGATATGCGCTGGCGTTGAACTTCAGCCGAGAAATTCAAATATACTGTATGGAGATATTGTTACCATTAAACTTGAGTGGACCCTTTTCTCTAGCAAGGCGCAGGATGGTGACTGTTTTGAAAATTGAGGATTTTTGCAATCAGGGATCTAGGGGGAGGGGGGCCGAGGGAGGAGGACGTGGGGGGTGCGATGTGCATAATCAATGACGAAGGCATGGGACAACACCTCCATCCCAAAAACATCTCGCAGCCAGGAGTGAAGGAACCTTTCAGGGCGGGCTCCCTCTGAATGCTCAGAGAACCCCACAAAGCAGAGATTGTTCCTGTAAGAGCGGTTCTCTAAAACCTCCATTTTGGCTCTGAGGGACACCAGCTCATCAGTAGCCGTACGCACAGTGGCAGCTAAGGGGTGTACTGTGTCCTCCAGGGAGCCGATACATTCTTCCTGTTCGCTCCCTCAAGTTTTGCACATCTTGCTTCAATGGTGAAAAATAAATATGAATGCTTACCATCTGAACTGTAAGGGAAGCCTTGCAGTATTTTATAGCTAGCATGATTTCAGCCAGATTAGGCTCCCCTGAAGGAGGGCCTGGAGAATTACAGTCTTCAGAGCACGTAGGGGAGTCTAATGAAGTTAGGTCAGCCTGAGTGTGAAACACAGCAGGCAGAGAGTCACTCACCCCTGATATGGAGAGCTGTGCTGAGATGGGAGAGGGCTGCAGCGTGGCTTCAGGGTTGGCTGAGGGATCGGCGCCATCTTGCCTGCGGTACTTTGCCAGTTCTGCCGCTGACTGAAGCGCAGGTGGCCCGTATTTATTCACCATCATGCCTGCCTCGGGAACCTGCCAGCTTTAGGAAGGATTTGGTGCCTTTTGGGAAAGGATCGGACACAGGATGCCTGCAGGATTTCTGTGTAAAGCCAGGAGCTAAAGATCTAAGCAACCACACTTGTGGACTCCAAGCTACGCCCCCATCGAAGAAGGGGTTAATAGCGCTCGTGTAGCGCCACTGCCGAAGATGCTGCTTGCAGGACTTTTTTTTTTTTTTAACGTCCCGCAATTGCACCGCTCCAGTGTTAAAGCACTTGGGCTTTCACACTGGAGTGACAGAAGAGGCGATTTGCAGGCGCTATTTTTAGCGCTAAAACGCCTGTAAAGCACCTCATTGTGAAAGTGGCTTTAGTGTTTAATTTTGTACAGAAACTTAGGTCCCATTCAATATTTTTTTTCCAGGAGACACAACTTATTGCCTCCAAGTTGATGGCCAAAAGATGTGTAGCACTACCCCTGTAGAGATTGCCGTGTGTAGACTTCCCTGGTCTTTCCCTCTTCTTATCTTGCAACCAGATGCTATGGGTTTTCACACAACCACCCGTACTCTCATCTGCTCGTTCTCCATCAGGGGTTTTTTTGGGGATATTTATTGTTGGAACTTGGATGGGAGAAGGGAATAGTGGGATATTCCAACTAGAACCAATTACAGATTACGACAACTCTCACTCGGCCTCATCAGGTTGAATGTGGTAGCAGGCTTGCTGCTATACCATACTGCATTTGTATGGAAGAAATACGTCCTTTGCTTGCTCTGGCAGCAGACTTGGTGAAACTGCTCATCTTCAGGACCCACTAGCATCCCTTTTGACTGACACCCATCCACTGACTCTCCTAGCTGATCCTAGGGATGACAATACCAGGACAGGCCCCATGACAGACCTGTGCTCACTGTAGGCTGAAACAGATCCTCTCTGGTGTCTCTCCCTTCCAGTCAATTCTGCTGGACATCTGGATTGCAGGTTGACTCAGGCCTTCAGGTCAGCCAACTGAGGCTGCATGGCAGCTTGTGCAGAGCAGGGGCAGCAGCCCCCTCCCTCCAGGACCCCACTCTACAGCCGAAGGCCCTGAGCGCATGTGCCCTTGGCAAATATACAGTCACCCAGCATGCACTGAGGCACTTTCCTCTGCCAGTGGTCAGGGCTGTAACTATGCCTGTACTCTCATTTGTCAGGTTTCCTCCCACTGTCCAATATACCCCATCCTATTGGACCAGTGTGAAACATTCAGACAACATGAGCAGCACCTGAGCACCATTAAAGACCCAATCAATGGATCCCTGCTCCCTGGTAGGCAGAGAGCATCTAAATTTATCTGGCAATCTTCCCGGTAAGCAGAAAGACCCAAAAACTATATTCTAGCACCTACCTAGGAGGGTGCTACAGATGCATTTGTGACGCATATGTTGCATTTTACTTATTGTAATTATGCACGGGGGGGTCACCATGTTGGTTTCCAAATCTTTGTGTTGCTCTATTACTACAATTGTCACAAACCCATATGGTCGTTATGCAATAGCGGTCCTGTAGATTAACCCCTTCGCGACTAGGGGTAAACAAATCTTAATGCCTAAGCCCAATTTTGCAACTTTTACATGTGTTAGTAAAACCGTACATATCATCGCAAATACATTGTGAATCCAGGATGATTATACCTTGTTTCTTTTCAGAACAAATTGGGCTTTCATTTGGTGGTAAATGGTAATGGATATCTCCTGAATTTTATTTATTTTTTTAATTCAAGGAAAATCTGGACAAAAAAAAAAAGTAAAAAAACTATAGTATAGTAACTGTATATTTATTGCTACTACCATAACCTACCACCAAAGAACAACCAAAAATAATTTCTCCTGCTCCCGACAATCACAGTGATACCACATATGTGTGTGTTAGTTGTTTGTACCCATAGTGCAGCCCAGAAACAATAGTGTCCAAAAAATCCTGACCCTGACCTTTGACCCGAACACTAACCCTGGGACTGACCGAGATCAAACCTTGATCTAGGCATTTTTTTTTTTTTTTTAACACACGCACTTTTTTTTCTATCTCTGCAAGGACAGAGAAAGATGCAACGTATCTGTCTCATCCATTCAAAGACAGAAAACATGGGGGTGGGCTTCACAGTGACTGATCACTGTAATAGCGAGAGGCACAGCGATCAGGTGACCTGGAATCGGACATTCCATGTCCAGATTGTTAGAACGGGGCCCTCAGCAAGATCCCGGTTTCTGTGCTGGGAACGCGCCAAGTGGTGCGTCTCAGCACAAAGATACGCAAATAAGCGGCCCTGCGGAAAAAAGTCCAGTGAGACAGCATATTTGCATACGGTCCGCATAAAGGGGTTAAAAATTCCTCATACTTTTGTAGCTCTATATGTACCCCCTCCCTTTACAGTCACTTTTTGAGATGCTGTAATGAACCAGGCAATTCAGGCAGTGGAAGGACCTCTAGTTATTGCAGGGGAACTTAATATTGTTCCCCCTCCCACCTTGGACAGGTTTTACACTGATGCTAAATGTTCTTCTCCCTTAGACCCCTTGCACACTGCCAGTATTTTTCAGGTGCTACAGCGCTAAAGATAGCGCCTGAAAAAAACAGCTCCATTCACTCCAGTGTGAAAGCCGAGGCACAGATTGCGTTAAAAAATCAATTTGTTTCAGTTTCAGGTATGCCATTCAGCTGCAGCACTGATTTATTTATCTCGTTAGCAACAGTGTTGCTCTCACGATATGTAAATCAGCGACTCCAGCACTTGTAGGAGGTGATTTCACCACCACAGTTTAAAAAAAAAAAAAAATGGTGCATGTATGCCCAGAAGTGGGTGGATGAAGGACGGCATTCTGATGGTGGGCATACCCACCGATTCATCTTTTTTTCGTTCAGCCCAGAGGCTGCATGAAAAAAAGAACATTACAATATATGCCCAACAAGGACCAGCAACGTACTGATATGTTGATGGATTTTGAGTGGTTATACCAGAATGATGCCTGCAGGTTTAGGCATCATCTTGGTATCATTCTTTTCGGCCAGCAGTCTGCTTTCATGTGAAAGCAATCCTAGCGGCTAATTAGCCTCTAGACAACTTTTACAAGCAGTGGAAGGGAATGTCCCGCCCCCCCCACCATCTTCCATGGTTTTCTCTGGCTCTCCTGTCCCAAAAGGGAACCCGAGAATGTAGCTGGTGGTTTCGTCAGCTGACCATAGAGCTGATCGGAGACCAGAATGGCTCCAATCATTTCTATGGCCTAAGAAACCAGAAACCACAAGCATTTCATGACTTAGGTTTCACCAGATATAAACAGCGCCATTGGAAAATTGGGAAAGCATTTTATCACACCGATCTTGGTGTAGTCAGATGCTGTGAGGGCAGAGGAGAGATCTAGGGTCTAAGACTTTTTTTTCAAAAAAAAGAGTACCTTGTCACTAGCTATTCCTAGGATAGGGGATATGATGAAAAAAGGAAAGATCCCCCTTCTGTACATATATATATATAAAGAAAACAGACAAACCAACAATTTACATGAAAAAATGACAAAAATAATAATACTCTCCAGTAGATAGTAATCCCCGGTACCTGATGCGTTTCTGGTTAACACCTTCACCAGGGGTATAGGACAGAGGTAGACATAGTCAAATTGTTTTTTGTCATGTAAAGTGATTCCATAAAGAAAAATTGGTGAGGCAACTGTCCCAATGGGGGTGCAGATGGACGCCAACCAAGCAATAATATGGTCATGGAACAAAAAGTTCCCAAGTGTGGTTGATCAAGTGGGCAACAGCAACTGAATTACAGCAATTTAGCTGAAAAAGTGTCCGCTGCATGGAAACTAAGGAAGGTAGCTGATAAGAGCTTTCAATAAGGCTCCAGGTAAGTAGATAGCACCAAAAAATCCTCATCTCCATCAGTCATCCCAATGTGCTTTAACAGGTCTGTATGGTTGGCGTCACGCCCGCTCTGCAGTGCATAGGGGATATTTACACTCACTGAGATAATTGAAATGACCCCTGTCCCCCCCTGCACACACGCAAAGGCGAACGCAAGTGTTGGTCTGGTATCATATAAAAACAGCTATTGCACCATGCGTGTGAGGTATCACCACGAACAGATTGAGGGCAGTAATTTTAGCAGTAGACCTACTCTGTAAATCTAAAGTAGTAACCTGTAAAGGAATTTAAAGGCTTTTCAAAATGTATGTAGTTTGTCGCCGCTGCACGTTTGTGTGCAATTTTAAAGCATGTAATGTTTGGTATCCATGTACTCGGCATAAGATCATCTTTTTTATTATATCAAGCATTTGGGCAATATAGTGTGTTTTAGTGCATTAAAATTAAAAAGTGTTTTTTTTCCAAAAAAAATTGCATTTGAAAATTTGCTGCGCAAATGCTGTGTGAAAAGAAAATGCAACACCCACCATTTTAAGCTGCAGGGCCTTTAATTTAAAAAATGATATAATGTTTGGGGGTTCAAAGTAATTTTCTAGCAAAAAAAATGTATTTTTGCATGTAAACAAAAAGTATCATAAAGGGCTTTGTCTTCAAGTGGTTAGAAGAGTGGGTGATGTGTGACATAAGCTTCCAATGCTGTGCATAAAATGCCAGGACAGTTAAAGCCCCCCCCCCCCAAATGACCCCCCTTGAAAAGTAGACACTCCATGCTATTTGCCGATAGGCATGTTGAGTCCATGGAATATTTTATATTTTGCCACAAGTTTTGGAAAAATGGCAAACTTAGTTATTTTTTTTCTTTTTGCACAAAGTTGTCACTAAATGATATATTGCTCAAACATGCCATAGGCATATGTGGAATTACACCCCGAAATATATTCTGCTGCTTCTCCTGAGTACGGGGATACCACGTGTGAGACTTTTTGGGAGCCTAGCCGTGTACAGGACCCCAAAAACCAAGTGCCGCCTTCAGGATTTCTAAGGGCGTAAAATGGTGATTTCACTTCCTCACTACTTATCAGTTACGGAGGCCCTAAAATGTCCAGACAGCACAACCCACCCCCCCCCCCCCAAATGACCTTATTTTGGCAAGGTGGCACCCCAAGGTATTTGCCAAGAGGCATGGTGAGTATTTTGCAGCTCTCATTTGTTTTTGAAAATGAAGAAAAGAAACATTTTTTTCTTCTTTTTTCAAAACTTTGTGACAAAAAGTGAGATCTGCAAAATATTCAACATGCCTCTCAGCAAATAGCTTGGGGTGTCTACTTTCCAAATTAGGGTAATTTGGGGGGAGGGGGGGGGTTGTGCTATCTTTGGATGCTATGGCCTTCAAAACTGATAGCTAGTGAAGAGTGAAATAAAAAATTCACGCCCTTAGAAATCCTAAAGGCGGTGCTTGGTTTTCGGGGTCCTGTACGCAGCTAGGCTCCCAAAAAGTCTCACATGTGGTATCCCCATACTCAGGAGAAGCAGCAGAATGTATTTTTGGGTGTAATTCCACATATAAACATAGCATGTGTGACAAAAAAAATATTCAATGGGCTCAACATGCCTCTCAGCAATTTCCTTGGGGTGTCTACTTTCCAAAATGGGGTCATTTGGGGGGTTTGTACTGCCGTGCCATTTTAGCGCCTCAAGAAATGATAGGCAGTCAAACTAAAAGCTGCATAAATTCCAGAAAATGTACCCTAGTTTGTAGACGCTATAACTTTTGTGCAAACCAATAAATATACGCTTAGACATTTTTTTTTTACCAAAGACATGTGGCTGAATACATTTTGGCCTAAATGTATGACTAAATTTTTTTTCCAAATTTTTGGTTTTTCCATTTATATTGTAAAAAAAAAAAAAAATCGCAGAGGCAATCAAATACCATAAAAAAAAGCTATTTGTGGGGAAAAAGGACGCAAATTTTGTTTGGGTACAGTATTGCATGACCGCGCAATCACCAGTTAAAACAGCGCAGAGCCAAATTGTAAAAAGTGCTCTGTTCATTGAGGTGCCAATTCTTCAGGGGCTGAAGTGGTTAAAAAAAAAATTGGGGATATTATAGCAAAAAGTAAAAAAAGTGTTTTTTTTCAATATCTTTATTTATCAAAAACATTTTTACATTTATTATAAACCAACATTTACACAACTGTTCTTATCTAACAGTATATTAAAATACAATTCACTTACACATATGCACATAAAGTTCCATTCCTGGCCGCCTATTAACTGACTTTACCATTATGTTAAGTCCATGGCCCCCCCGCCTCCTCATATACTCCATACTTACACCATCTATTCCTACAAAAAATAAATAAACATAAGTGCCCCCCCCCCCCTTTTCCCCTCTCCACCGTCACTATTCAATCATACAGCCTATATTTCCCTCAACAGAGACGACAATATTCTAAACTGTTCCCACACTTCCCATGCTGTTATTGTTTTTTTAAACCTTTTTCAATCATCAACCTTTCCTCCACAGAAAGCATCTCGCTCATCTACTCATCTATGGAGGGGGGTTGTCTACTTTTCCACTTTCTAGCAATAGTAGTTCGTACTACCGTCAGAAAATATTTTAAAATACCGGGCGGCACAGTGGCGTAGTGGGTAGCACTCTCGCCTAGCAGTAAGAAGGGTCGCTGGTTCGAATCCTGACCACGACACTACCTGCCTGGAGTTTGCATGTTCTCCCTGTGTCTGCGTGGGTTTCCTTCGGGTACTCCGGTTTCCTCCCACACTCCAAAGACATGCTGGTAGGTTAATTGGATCCTATCTAAATTGACCCTAGTATGTATGAATGTGAGTTAGGGACCTTAGATTGTAAGCTCCTTGAGGGTGTAGGGACTGATGTGAATGTATAATGTATATGTAAAGCGCTGCGTAAATTGACGGCGCTATACAAGTACCTGAAATAAATAAATAAAAATACCCTTTTTTATATTCTTTACTGATCCTGGAATCATTGATAATACCGAAACCAATATATCTGGTTGTAAATTCATTCCTGTCACAGCCCGATATATTTTATAGATTTCATTTCAAAATGTCTGAACCCCCGGACAAAAATACCATATATGTGACAAAGTGCCCTTTGTCGCCCGACATCTCCAGCAGACATTCTCTGGATTTCTTTTATGCATGTCTACGGGGCATTTATACCATCTAGCTAGTAATTTATAATTTCTTTCTTGATATCCATTGGAAAAAGATATTTTATGAATATAAATGCTTTTTCCCATTTAGTCTTAGGGATATTAATCCCTAGCTCTTCCCATTTTTTAATATAACCAATCTCCTGGTCTTTGTTTTCAGACATTAAACATTTATATACCCTTGCTAATATAGGTTTCGGCTTATTTTCTTCTAGAAATAACTTTTCTAGATTGGTCGGTGGTCTGTCCAATTTCCCCTCTTTCATGAGAGAGATAATAAACTTTTGAAGTTGCAAATATTGCTTCCATTTCCTTTTATATTCCATACCTAAAACCTCGAGGGAGGTCCATTCCCCTGCATTAGTTGCACACCCTTATATCATCCTTTCTTTGCCATTTTAGGAAGATCGTGACCTCCAATGCCGGTGGGAATTCTGGGATGCTCTAGAGGGGGTCATTGGGCCAACATAGTTAGACCCTATCCCCCTCCCCACCAATCCATCCCAAACTTTCAGTGTTGATGCCACCAAAAATGGCAATTCTTCGACAGGGGGCCTATTTTCTCTCTTTATCCATGGAAGTGATTTCAGTTTCATGGCCAAAACCTCCTCCTTTAATTTCACCCATTGTTTACATTCTGCATTGTGAAACCAGTCCACTATTCTAGCCACAAATACGGATCTAAGATACACAGAGATCTGGAAGCCAGACCCCCCCTTTCTTTAGTTAGTACTGCTCTACTGATCCTCGCTGGTTTACCCACCAATATAAAGCTCCCTATAGCTTTCTGTAGGAGGTTCAAAATATTCTTTGCGGGAAATATCCGAATGGTCAGACATATCATCTTTATAATGTTTATCCTGCACGTCCAAGAGAAAACACCCCTATCATACCGTTAGAGTGCCTTGATTATTTTTTGCGCTACTTGCAGATAGTTATATTCCTGGAGCTTTTCTATTTCCCTAGGAATAAATTATGTCAGATAGATCTCCATTCGCACATATTCTGGCAGTTGGGTTGTTATATAAAACCATTATTTTTTCCCGAAGAATAGGACCCACTCCCCATTGTCTCAATGTCTCTTCCAGAAACCGCCATCCCACCCTGTCAAAGGCCTTCTCGGCATCAACGGCCAAAAGACAGGATGGGATGGCGTGTCTCTGGACATACTCCATCAGTGTCAGGGTTTTCAGGGTATTATCCCGCGCCTCCCTTCCCTCTATAAATCCCGTTTGGTCTAGGTGGATATATGTCAGCATTATTGGTGCAAGTCTATTGGCTATGAGCTTTGAGTACAGTCTAAGATAAATATTTGTCAGCGATATCGGCCGATAGTTTGCACACATTGTGTGATCCTTCTCAGGTTTTGGTATAAGTGAAATATATGCCTGCATACCCTGTGGGACAAATGGTTGAGAGGCAGACACTGAGTTAAAAGTCCTCTTCATAATTGGGACTAGTAGAGCTTTAAATGACTTGTAGAACCTTGGGGTAAAACCATCCGGGCCGGGGCTCTTCCCCGGTACTAATGCATCGATTGCCTTCTGTATTTCAGTATCTGAACATTCCTCTTCTAATTGCTCAACCTCTACTGATGTTAAAGTTGGTATAGCAGTATCGTTTATATATTGTCAAATACTCTGTTGAAATATTTCAAGATCCCTCTTGGCCAGTTGATTTGGTACATTGTACAATCAGGAGTAGAAATTATGGAATGCTTTCAGAATTCCTTTTGGCTCGTATACCACATCCCGTTTCTGACTTAATCTTTACAATAAATTTATTCACTCGCTGGCGAAGTGCTCTAGCTAACAATTTACTGGGTTTATTACCATGTTGATAGATTAGAGTACGATTTTTATCCCTAATCCATGTTTGCTCATTTAGTAAAGTTCGTAATTCAAGTAGTTTTTCTGTTAGATCCATTAATGTCTCCGGTGTTTGGATCTTGTTTATGCCGTTTTTCCAATTGCTCTATTTCTTGTAGTAAGTGAGCTGATCTACTTCCTTTTGCTTTTTTTTTAGCCTAGCTCCATGTTTTATAAATAGACCCCTCAGTACACATTTTAGAGTTTCCCACTGCACGGGCAGGGAAGTACCATCTTTTACATGATCTAGTGTAAAATTCGAAATAGCCGACCTGATCTCCGACATACAGACCTCATCATATAATAGGTTGTCATTTCATTTCCAAGTGCCTCTTGTTATATTGGCACTTGGAGTGTCAATCACCAAAAATATGGGGGCGTGGTCCGACCACACAAAACTACCTATTTCTGTGGAGGAGACAGCGGCCATTCCTAATTGATTTATCAAAAAGTAATCTAATCTATGGTATGTACCATGCACTTTTGAGGGAAACGTATAATCTTTCTCCATTGGATGAAAGGCCCTCCAAATATCAACCAAATGGTGTTTCTCTAGCATATCATTAAATTTCTTTTTGTCAGTACTCGAATGGGGGATTGAGGATGCGGTAGTGTCCAACTTCCCATTGAAAACAAAATTAAAGTCACCCCCTATTATTGTCACCCCCTCTGCTCTTTCCATTAGATCTGTTAACAGTTGAGTACCCGTTTTAATCTGATCCACGCTTGGTAAGTAAATGTTAATCAATGCGTATTTTTTACCATATACGATTAGTTTCAATAGCAATGCCCTACCATCTCGGTTCATCCAAGTTTCTATTATCTGATGGGGTATTGACTTATGAATTGTTATCAAAACTCCCCTCGATTTAGAATAAGTATACGTATCATGATACCAGGTAGAATAGTGTCTATTTTGTATATTAGGTATATGGTCTGAACAGAAGTGCGTCTCCTGGAAGAAAGTAATACCCACATTTTGTTCATGGAGAGAATACAGAATTTGCAATCTTTTTGTTGCTGCATTTAAACCCCTAACATTAAAGGAACATATTTTTATGGTGCTCATAGAATACGAGAGAGAGAAAGAAAGTGGAGAGAAAAAAAAAAAAACCCTGTTACACTATAGCAACACCCAGCTACTCAAACAGCAACCTCACCAAGTCTTTTTCAACTCAGACCCACACCCCAGTCACAGTCAGACCTTCACCCCCACACACAAACCCACAACCTACCTAAAAAAAAAAATAAAAAAATAACTTATCTACTTGACTTCTATGAATAACCACTCACCTCTAGCACACACAACCACTCGACCGTATCTCAAACTTAACTCGTTAACCAAACAAATGCTGTTTACTAGGTATTAACCTATTCACAGCCACCATACAACACCACAATCAACCCCTTCCAAACATAACCCACTTAACCTTGCAATCACTACCTACTCGACTCCTTGGAGTCTAACCTTACAAGTTCCCTAAATTAGGGGGTACAAAAAGACCTCCCCTAGAGTGGACGTGCCTGACCCAGGCTTATTTATATATAAAAAAAAAAATTGGATTCCCAAATGAAGAAAAGAGAAAGAGGAGAGATGGAGAGCGGAAGAAGGGGAAGAAAGAAAAGAGAAAAAAAAAAAAATTATTTGGACCCCCCCTCCCCCACCTGTGTGACAACCTATTATCACTTTAACCTTAAATTATATTACATTCTGTACAAAACAAGTATCCAACATTAATACATACATTTTACAATATACACCTCTCTTCAAACTGTTTCTTATTAAGTGTCTCAAAATCATACCAATTTATGAATTGTAAGTATCTCTTCCACCTTGATTGTGCTAAATTATGTATAAAACAAATATCCATCATTCCTACATACATTTTCCATTATTCTACTATCAACAAGTTCTTATTTAAATATCTCAAGATCATACAAAATTATGAGATATTTAATATTGGTGAGAAAAAAAAAAATTATATATATCCCCACCAACCACCCAACCTATTAGAACTTCAAATTGTTTCTTATGTAAGTATCTCCAAATCATACCACTCTATAAAATGTGCATTTGAAATAAAAAAAAAACCCTGCACCAACCACCCAACCATTGTGACATACTATTGAGCATTACACCTTAATGTTGTATTACAAAAAAAAATTATTGCTTGGCACATTTACCATTGAACCCCACCGTGCAAATGATATCCTGTTAAAATAATCAAAAAATGTATCTATAAAATAGATGCCATGATGCTTTCTTTGACATGATAAAAATGTATTCTACATATCACATCTCTCGGTTTTCTTAAGTCATTATTTTTAGGACCTTGTGTTCTGTATGCTCTATCAATCTCAAGTTCTGCCATATTTGGCCGTTTTAATATGCCTTGGAGTGTCTTCTTTAAGCTTTCCACTCCCATCGTTTCTGGCAAACCTCTAACTCTTATGTTGTTTCGTCTACTTCTGTTTGAGGTCATCAAGTAGTACTTATTATACAATTTAGATACTGATCATAGTCCAGATTTTTTTCTTCAAGCAATAGCATTTTTTGATCGATGGCTGCCATTTTAGTGTCTATAATGTCGATCCTATTTTGTGTGTCAGCTAAAGATGATTTCAATGTCTGAATATCCGCCTTATATGAGAATTCCAATCCATACACATATTTATCCATGTCTTCTCTTGTTGGTAAATATTTAAATTATGCCTGCATATCCCAAGTGGGGACACCCTCTGCTCCCTCCATGTCCGTCATAAGATGATGCATATTGCCTGTGGGGCTCCCACTAGTCTAGGCTCTATATCTCTGACTGTGGACACAAAATTCAGTTTGGTTACTACAGAGCCTTCTTGTTGATCTTGTGACTGCGAGTGCTGAAAAAAACCCTTAATATCTGTTTTTTGTGCGGATGTGGGTTTGGGGGGGTTCTTGACTGTTCCACCTGTTGATCCCCTCTTTGTTTTCTGGATATGGGTGCTTTTAGGAGGCATATTGCATTCAAGATACTAAGGAGTGAAGAAATATAGCTCTCACCTATAGTCTTCACTCTATATGCAGCACAAATCTAGCCTTATTTAATATTAATGTCTTCTATGCGGTCATATGGCTTTATTGTTTTTACAGGAATTTTCATATGGATCTAGTACTTCTGATAGAACTTATCCCTGCAGACCCATACTGTCTCTATTTGGAACTTCCCAGATCACCAGGGGCCTTACTTTGTGTATTGTTTCCAATCAATATACTATCAAGCATTACACATGTCCGTGACCCTGCCAAGCTTCCTAAGAGAAGAGAGAAAAGGCAGCAGCCGCTCTTTACCTTAACTTTCGTCAGAGCCCTTTTCTTAGTACTGTCCCACAATATGCGTTCCAGTCCTTTGTTGGACCAGGGTGAGTGAGGGGAGAGCCTGAGTGGTCCCCTCAATATTCGGTGACACCTGGGTCCGCTCGAGTCCACACACGGGTCCTGGATGGCTCTCTAGATCTCCAGCAGGGTTCAGCCGAGCAAAGGCAGAGCTCCTCTCAATCTTCGATGAGACTCGGGTCCGTTCAGAATTTCCCACGGGCACTCTGTAGCACTCGGCTTATTCAGGAAAAACTCGGCTCCCTGCGTGGATCTTTGGCGGGGCTCGTAGAGATTCGGCGACACTTGGCTACGCTTGTGCTTTCTCAGCGATGTTCAAGTCGCGTCGCACAGCCTCACCGATTCCTTGCTCTATATCCGCCAGACCTCACGCCACACTCAAGGAACCCGGAGGGATTATCATGTAATCGTCGAGCAGTCACCTTTGGTTTGCTGGGGGATTCCACCTTCCACAGCGTTTCCTTCCCACCTCATGCAGGGACGTAGACAACCAGTGACTCGGCGAGTTCCTTAGCCCGTTGCATGGGAGATCAGGAGAAGTCTATCAAATCATTTGGAAGTTACTGCAGCTGATTGCCTGGGTCAAATCATCCTGGTCAGTTCACACCCACATGAGTTTAAAAAAAAAAAAAAAAAAAAGTTTTTTTTTCAAAATTGTCGCTCTTTTTTGTTTATAGAGCAAAAAATAAAAAAAACAGCAGAGGTGATCAAATACCATTAAGGAAAGCGCTATTTGTGGAAAAAAAAAGATAAAATGTAATTTGGTTACAGTGTTGCAGGACCGCAAAATTGTCATTCAAAATGTTACAGCGCTGAAAGCTGAACATTGGCCTGGGCAGGACGGGGGTGAAAATGCCCTGTGTTGAAGTGGTTAAATGTGGTTATAGCTGGGCTTATTAATTCTGCCCATACAAGCTTTATATCAGGACTATCCATGGTGATTAATCTACGCCAATTATTTACTAATCATCAGGTCTCCGGTCAAGAGTCTGACACTAGAATTATTGTGTCACTTGTTACGCATAAAACATTTCATTCTATTGAACGGCCTTGTTTGTGATCCTTGAGGGGCTGGGTTTTGGTAAATTTATGATTTGGGTCAAATGACTGTATTCTCAACCCGTGGCTCGTCTTCAGGTTAATATTCATATTACAAATGCCTTTCCTTTGTATCATGGCACCTTGCAGGGGTGTCTGCTCTCCTCCCTGCTATTTGCCATTGCTACTGAGCCACTGGCAGCTCTCAGACAGGAAGACAGAATTGGCTCCGAGGGCATAGCCTTCTCTCAACCTCCCTGCAAGCCCCCCTCCCTGGACGATCCCTCCCCTGGATACCGAACCCGGAAGTGGACGGATGACCTGTGACGTCACGCACGCTCCACACCGGCCTCTAGTCTCTTCCTGATGGCCACAGAAGGAGCTCCCGGCTGGTAATCCACCTTCTGCAGCCCTGCATCCCTGCAGCGTCACCACCACAGGATCAGAGGGAACAGCGAGGACCACATACCTATACAGATGAGCCTTTTATTTGTTTTTATCCTGTAGGTGTGTTTTTACCTGGTGTCATTAAACATCATTTGTTAATACTACACTCAGGTGGCGCTTCCTTCTCTACCCCAGCTCTCAGACAGGACCCTGCAATTAGGGGGATGTATGATTAATGCCCTGGAGAAAAAAAAAAACCTCCTACGTCAATTACATGATTTTATATTTTGCGGACTCTGACAGATCTCTTACTACAGCATTGAATGTTACCGTATATACTCGAGTATAAGTCGAATTTTTCAGCACATTTTTTTGTGCTGAAAGTGCCCCCCTCGACTTATACTCGAGTCAAGCACTTTTCTGCAGCAAAAAAATTTATTTTCCGAACTGACTTTGGGGCCCCAAAATCGGTTCGGAAAATGTCATTCTCTGCTGCAGAAAAGTGCTTGACATTTTCCGAACTGATTTTGGGGCCCTGTATCTCAGGGCCACTTAGTGCTAGAAACCCCAACTTTGGTGTGCAAACCCAGTGGACCTGGTACCATAACATATCCAAAGTTGGGGTTCTTAGCACTAAGTGGCCCTGAGATACGGGGCCCCAAAACCGATTCAGAAAATGTCATTCTCTGCTGCAAAAAAGTGCGTGACATTTTCTGAGCTGATTTTTAGGGCCCTGTATCTCGGGGTCACTTGGTGCTAGAAACCCCAGCTTTGGACATTTTATGGTGCTAGTTCCACTGGGTTTGCACACAAAATTTGGGGTTCTTAGCACTAAGTGGCCCCGAGATACGGGGCCCCAAATTCGTCAACTGTGTCCATCTGCAGCAATGTCATTTAGGGACCCTTTGGGTTCAGATACCCCAAATTTTGGCTGCAGCTAGGGGGCATCTAGGAACCCTTAACTACGAGTTTGACGTTCAGGGGACCTACGGCTGCAAATGGGCACAGTGAGGCATGCAAATGGGCACAGTGATGCTGCAAATTGGCATTGTTGACCCTCTTTTCCACTTAGAGTAGCTGTGCATTTCTCACCCTCGTCTTATACTCGGGTCAATAAGTTTTTCCCATTTTTTTTGTGGTAAATTAGGGCCTCGACTTATACGCGGAACGACTTATACTCGAGTATATACGGTATTTCCCACTGTGGAGCCTTCTCTGCATGTAAAGTTAGCTGGCATAAATTCAGTGTTTCCTGTTAGACCCATTGTCTACTCCATTACTTCCCCCAACAGCTTCTCTCCAGATAGTCTCTAAATTCCGTTACCTTTGAATTGCGATCCAATTACTCTTTAAAATGTATCTTGAAAATTATGTATATCCTCTAATGCAAAGACTGTTTGAGCACCTGGGTCAAACTACCTTTGAATCTCCTGGGTAGGATAAACCCATTCAAAATGATTTTTTTTACCCCGATTTCTTTGTGTGTTTTGGCATGCACCAACTTACTTGTCCAATTAGATTTTTGTAGATATTAATGCCCAGTTGACCTCCTTTTTCTGGGGTTCTCATCCCCCCAGGATGAAACCTTACAACTACCAGCGCAAGGGGTTGGGTTGGAGTTGCCCAATTTACAATATTATTTGGCTACTCAGCTGACCCATATTCATGGGTGGTTTTTCCCCAAAATAGATAATTTTTCAGTGGCGTCTCAGGCTGCCTTTATGCATTCGTATGAGGCCCTGATGAATTTGCTTTACAGGAAGGGACAGTAGCCCGCCCTCTACAGGTGCAGATGTTCTGAAGCTCTCCTATAAAATTTTCAACATCTGTAATCAAAAGATTCATAACACCTCTTACCCAGTCCCTGAATCCTCCTTTGTGGCTCAACAAGAATTTGGCGGAGCTCGCAAAGCTACCTGGTGTACAACGTTTTGGCCTCAAGTATGCTCATCGGCTATTTTCCTCTAGGACCTCTAAAATATTCTCCACACAGAGGGCTGAACTTGGCACCCCCAACACATTTTTTTTATATACAAAAATGTAATACAGTAGTAGCCCAGTTTGGCCTGCAGGACGTTCTACTTCAGCTCTCGGAACTGGAATCTGTCTTATTTGAGAAAGATTACTCCAATTTGGTCTCTAAATAGAGGAATGCTCTTTGTTAATATCCCCTTCTACTTAATGTATAGTCAAGGTTAAAACTCAATGGCAGGCTACTGACAGCGGGGGGATGGGCGTGAGGACGAAACGCCCGTCACAGAGGGAGAGAGTAGAGCATGTCAGCTGGTGCTCCTGGGCTCCATGCCGTTCGAATCCTCCCCCTCAGAATGGTGAGCCGTGGTAAGAAGACCATACACGGCTGAAGGACAGGGAGGTAGACTCCCGGAAGTTGCGGACGAGCGGACCTGAGAGGAGGAGGAGAACGGGTCTCCGCACGCCGCATACCGCCGCTGAACGAACCCGTGGAGGGAGAAGGAGAGGCGTCTGAGCAGACAGGCAAAGCGCCAGAAGGTGAGCGCGGGAGGTCGGGCTCATCTCTGTAACAGCCCTCCCGGGTGGGGACTCCGGTAAAATGAAGTGCAACCCTATGACGAGAACTCCAATCCCAGGATACTGGTAAAGTTCAGGCACTTGGTTTTCTTGTGTGTGTTTTCTGCCTCTCCTCTCTTGAAGTTTACTGCTTGAGTTGAACAAAAAGCAAGATAGAGGTGAGCAGAAAGGGACATGTGAAGATAAAGATATACCAATGTTTTACTGCCGATGACTTAAATTAGAGGAATTTCCACACAACTAAATGCAGAAAGAAGGGATATGGTGAAGGGATATTGTGAAAGAGCAAAAGTGTAAAGCGTCCTGTACATACTGGAGAGCTGTTATATCACCTCTTAATAATCATAACGTGAAGGGAAAACACAATTGAATGGTACACAGGGCCACACTCCCGGAGGGAGTTAATAAAGGAGTGAGGAGAGATTGACTGTAGTCACCTTAAATTGGAAGCGGAGAGGTGAGACTCCAAAGTTGGACACTTTTCAAATGTTTGGGCCCAGGTTTTGACCTAAACCGGGGTTACTGCTGGATATAAAACCGCTATCCCTTGGCACATTTTGACTGTTGTAAGGAGAGGGACAGGCGGATCGGCGTCTGGGGTTCGAGCTGTTAAGGGACCTCTCGGAGTTAAGAATACCCCCCTCTTTTCCTGTTTTTTTTTTTTTTTTGCTCCTCACCCCCATATCTGGTAGACTCTCCCACGGGTGGAGGGACTAGGCTGAATTAAAAACGGGGGTACAAACGAGAGGGGCAAGGAAGAAGGGAGGGATGAATAAAGCAGCAGCCAAGCCAGGAAAAGGGGGAGTATCTAAAACCCCGAAAGATAAGACCTCTAGCAGCACAATAAAACAATATATGTTCCAAGGAGCTAGCCCAAGAGGGGGAGACCTAGACGCTCAAGAAGGATCAAGGACAGAGAGAAAAAGGGGAACCCCAAACAAAGATGAAGAAAGGACGACGCAATCAAGAGAGACTTTATGGAAGACGAGACGGAAAGGAGCCGGGGGGAAGATAGTAGAATGAGTGTCCAGATTATTTCTAAAGGGGAACTGAGTGACATACTCCAAAAGATGGAGAATGCAATAAAATCAGAAATAGGCCTGGTGAGAGCAGATCTTGGGAGTCTCTTGGAAAGGGTAGAAACAACGGAGAAAAGAACAGATGAATTAGAGCTGGAGATGAGTAATTTGAAAGAGCAATTAAAAATTTCAAGACAAAACCAGAAGAAAATTCTCTATAAGATCGAGGACCAAGAAAATCGAGACAGAAGACAAAACTTAAGACTCCGCTCCGTGCCAGAAAATAAAGAAGAAGATCTGAGGAAGATTGCATCCATAATTCTGGGCCCACTCCTTGGAGAGGGGGCGGTAGGGTTCCCCAAGATAGAAAGAATCCATCGAGTTGGAAGATTATATAATAGAGAACCTCAGAGGCCTAGAGATGTGATAATCAGATTTAGTTTCTTTGAAGATAAAATGACAATCCTATCTAAATTGAGATCTAAACCCCCTCTAAAATTTGAAGGATTGGAGATTCAGGTGTTTACAGACCTTGCGCCTGAAACGCTAGCAAGGAGAAGACTCTTGAAACCTTTGCTAACCCAGATGAGAGACCAAAATGTAAAATATAATTGGGGGTTCCCAGCCTGTCTAATGGGTCATAAAGACGGAAGATCAGCAAGATTAAGGTTCCCTGAAGAATTGAAAGATTTTTGTGACAAACTGGACATACAAGAGCCAAAACTGCCGGGTTGGGAGGAAGAATAAATCGGATCTATTTGGGGGGGTGGGGGGAGGAGGGGGTGAGGAGGTGGGCTTGATGTAAGAAAGGGGGATATAAGAAAGAATTGTAAGAGGTCACTCTGGGGGGGGGGGGGGGGATGGGGCGGTGGGGAAAAGTCAGCGAGGAGCCAATGTGGACGCCGGCCTATTCCTTCCTGTTAGTACCATCATGCAGGACGGGGTAGGGGGCACGCTCGAGGTCTCACCTCAAAAAAAAAGAGATTTGCTACGCTCTATGGTATCCATGGCGCTGGGCGAATGGGGGGCCAAAGGGTGGCCGAGAGGGATGGGAGAGGGGGAGGGATGGGAGAGGGGGAAGGAGGGGAGGGAGAGGGGGAGGGATGGGAGAGGGGGAAGGAGGGGAGGGAGAGGGGAAGGGAGAGGGGGAGGGAGGGGAGGGAGAGGGGGAGGGAGGGGAGGGAGAGGGGGAGGGAGGGGAGGGAGAGGGGGAGGGAGAGGGGGAGGGAGAGGGGGAGGGAGAGGGGGAGAGTGGGGAGGGAGAGGGGGAGGGTGGAGGAAAAGTAGTCTGTGCACAGGGTTAAAAAAATCTAAGGTTAACAGAGTTCAATCTAAGAAAAATGTAATGAGATGAGGAAGCTAAATTTTATGACCTATAATGTCAAAGGTCTCAACACGCCCAGGAAACGACATAAGATTTTGGAGGAACTGGGGAGACATAAAGCGGATGTGGTGTTTCTTTAAGAAACCCACTTGACATACGGTTCTAGTACTAAGTTGTGGTCAAAAGCTTTTCCAAACTGGTACTATGGGGACTCACTCACTAAAAGGGCGAGAGTAGTGGCAATAGGAATAGCAAAAGGGGTGAATTTTAAAGAGGAGGAGAGATTAATTGACCCGGGTGGAAGGTATATCTTTTTGAAAGGCTCCCTTGAGGGATGGCAATGTACATTGGCCAATGTGTATGCCCCAGACAAGGAGGCTAGCGGTTTTTTGATAAGTACATTGGAAAAATTAATGGAGTTTAAAAAGGGGGGTGTGGTCCTGATGGGGGATCTAAACCTTTGTATAGATCCGGAGGTAGATAGTACGTCGCGTGCGCTGGGGAAGATGAACGGGAGCCTGAGAAAATTACAACGGAAGTTTCACTCCTGTCAACTGGTGGATTTATGGAGGATAATGAATCCTAAACTGAGGGATTACTCGTTCTACTCCCCAGTGCATGGGACGTACTCTAGGATTGACTACATCTGGATTGACCACTCACTTCTTGATAGAGCCGTAGAACCCAAAATAGGGGCCATAACACTGTCGGATCATGCCCCAGTTAGTATGGAATTGTATGTCTCTAATACCCAAAGAGTTCCATTAGCGTGGAGATTAAATGAAGACCTAATACAGGACGAAACAAATATAAGAATTGTAGAACAGGAATTAAAACAATACTTTCTAACAAATGATACAGGAGAGATCGCCGGGTCCTCCCTGTGGGAGGCCCATAAGGCCTATATTAGGGGGATCCTAATAAAACTGGGAGTAAAGAGGAAAAGGGAAACAAGGGAAGAAATCAAAAAACTGAAGATCTATATCAATTGGAGCAGGAGCACAAGAAAGGGCTAGGTCAAAATAAGAGGGTGTACCAAAACTTAATCCTAAAAAGAGAAGAACTAAAAAATCGGATAGAGAAACTAAAAAAGTATTCTTTAAAGTAGCAAAAGAAAGATATCGGAGTAGGAATAAGAGTAGCCGACTTCTAGCCAAAAATTATGCGTAGAAAGAAAGCTAGAAACTATATAGAAAGAATCCAAAATAGTAAAGGAGATATGGTTCATACAACAAACGAAAAAGGGGAATCCTTCAGGAATTACTATAAGGATTTATATACAGTTGGGAAAAATAAAATCCAGGACAGATCCCATAAAATAAAGGTAGGAGAATTTTTGAAAAAAGCAAATCTCCCTAAGATCACGGAGAACTGTAAGGATGACTTAGAAAGTCCTAGAACGATTGAAAAGATTAATATAGCATAGGAGAGTCAGTTTCGGGGAAAAGTCCGGGTCCTGACGGATTCATGTCCCTTTATTATAAAAAATTCAAAGACATACTAACCCCTAGACTTTGTAAATATATGAACGGGCTGGGCACGGAGTTTGAGCTAGGTAGGGAGGCGCTGAAAGCTGAGATCACAGTTATTCCAAAAGAAGGGAAAAATGCTACGATCTGCTCTAGCTATAGGCCAATATCGCTGATTAATATAGATGTTAAATTGTATGCTAGAGTCTTAACTAACAGGTTGAAAGAAGGGATGAGCGAATGGATACACCCTGACCAAGTAGGATTTACCCCAAAAAGAGAAGGTAGGGACAATGGGATGTGTACTCTCCTTCTGCAGAACATCAAGGATAGGGAGCCCCCAGGTCTACTCTTGTCTATAGACGCAGAAAAAGCGTTTGACAGAGTAGACTGGGGGTTCCTGTTCCAAACCCTTAAACATCTGGGATTGGGTCCGAAGATGATGGGATGGATCCGTGCCTTGTATAATCACCCTACGGCCTCGATAAAAATCAATGGGTCCTCTTTGGCCACTTTCGAAATGGAAAATGGGACAAGACAGGGTTGTCCCCTGTCCCCCCTTCTCTTTGTTCTTTCCCTGAAGCCATTGCTCTCGGTGATCAGAGAGGACCCGGACATAAGTGGATTCTGGGTTGGAGATGAGGAGCATAAGGTCGCGGCATTTGCCGATGACGTGCTGCTCTTCATAGCCAACCCTAGAATCACAATGCCAAATGTGTTGAAAGTACTTAGACAGTATGCGGATTAACAGACAAAAAAGAAGAAAGTAAGTTGAAAAAAGAATTTCAATTTATATGGAAAAAAGAAAAACTATTTGGGCATAAAGTTAGCAAACTCATTAGGGAAAATTTATAAACTAAACTTCATTCCATTACTTAACGAAATAAAAGCTGAGAGTAAAAAGATAATGGCCAAGCCTCTTTCGTGGTTTGGCCGCATTAATGCTATAAAAATGACTCTGTTGCCAAAAATTATTTATAAGCTACAGATCCTTCCATTGGCAATACCTCAGTTTTATTTTAAGAAACTTAATTCAATCATGATAAAAACAGTTTGGAAGGGCAGAAGGGGTAGAGTCTCTTTTAATATCATAAAACAGGAAAAAAAAAAAAGGAGGCTTGGCGGTTCCCGACATCCAGGGATATTATAAGGCAATATTGGTGTCGAGGGCAATTGAGTGGGTCAGAGAAAATAAACACAAGAGATGGGTGAATATAGAAAATAAATTAAGTAAGACACATTTAGGACACATAATTTGGAATCCCCCACATTATAGATTATTAGACGGAAGTACACACACACTGACGAAGGTGGTTATAAGAGCATGGGACACAATGTATAAACAAATAAACAAGACATTTAATTCTCCTTTAATTTCACTGAGGGAAAATGATTATTTCGCACCGGGGAAAACTATAATAGGTGGTAACTGGATTAAGAAAGAAAAGGCACAGCTAAGAGACATAATAAAAGAAGGAAAGATTGTTCCGTTTCACGAATTAAAGCACAATAGAGAAGCCTGGGCGATAGATGGATGGAGATACCTCCAGCTAAGCCACTTTGTTGATAGCCTGCCACGGCCAATAGGGTCCGGAAATAGAGCTCTCAGAGTTGGAGAAGCTGTGTCTGGCGAGCAACACGAAGGGTATAATATCTAAAATTTACAAAATGGGGCTGAAGGCAGGTAGGCTGGAGGTACCTCCATACATCACAAAGTGGGAAAGAGAATTGGGATTGCAGATAGATAGTAACACTTTAAGGAAAATATTGGAACTGGCCCATCGTTCGTCGATCGACACCAATGTTGCTGAAATTAATTACAAAATTTTGACAGGGTGGTATGATACCCCTGACAGAACATGTAAATACCAAAGGGATAAGACACCGGAGTGTTGGAGAGGATGTAAAGGAGTGGGCAACATGGCTCATATATGGTGGAACTGCCCAGAAATTAAAAAGATACTGGGAAAAAATATTGGGGTTCATCAAGGAAATAACAAAGACAGAAGTAAAAGCTGATCCTTGGACGGTATTACATCATGGAATAGGAGGGGAGGTTAAAAAATATAAAGAGTCTTTGGTTCCACACTTGCTTAATGCGGCAAAAAAATCTATACCAAAAAAGTGGCAGATGGTAGAAACCCCATTAATATGGGACTGGGTCAATGAAGTAGAAGGTATTCGCCTGATGGAGGAAGAGAACTATGGGATAGAGGGTGATACAATGGGAGAGAATAACATCTGGCAGTGTTGAAATGAATTTAATAAACAGTGGAGTATTTCTGAGGGACTGAAAATTAGATTTAATTAAAGAGAATAAAGTTGGCCAAAGGTGCACAGATGATGGGGGGGGGGAGTGAGAGGGAGGGCTAGGGGGGTAATGGTGATGGGGTGGGGTTAAGTCCTTGGAGTTTGAATTTTATTCGTTTCCTCTTCTTACGCATTTTTTTTTCTTTTGATAATAAATGTTTTGGATACTCGTCAATTAAGCTACAATGATGTGAAAAGTTGAAGGGACGTGGATGACACTGATAAGGTGGATTAAGTCTCTTATAAGATTCACTGAGGTAGCAAGAAAAAAAAAAACAAACTCAATGGCAGGCTGATAAACCAACATTGCAGGATGAGTCCTGGGTGGAGGTGCTGGGGAACCAACTTCCTGGGGTTATATCAGCCGAGGATAAGGTGATTCAACTAAAATATATACACAGAATCCATTATACTCTACTTCGGTTGTACAAATTGGGCAGATTTGATTCTCCAGAATGTTATAGGTTTCACGCTGCCACTGGATTACTTCCACATGATATAGGATTGTCCTGGTGTGCAACGGTTTTGATTCAGGCTTACCACATTCATAGAAGCAAAGTTAGCTTCACCCAATATATGTACCACTGCCACAAGACTCCTAGGAGACCTTGAAAGGGGGGACCTTTGTGCTTCCCAAAAACATTGCTTGGGTTCCTCTTATGCAAAACAAAAAAACAAAAAAAATCCATTGATTTACAGTGGAAAAAAACAGACCCTCCAAGTACGCACACGTGGATTGATTTATTAAACAATGTACAGAATTACTTAAAATTTGTTAGCTTTTTTTCATGTGTTGTATGGTTTTATAACCTGATGCCTTGGTGGTCCTAACCAAGATCTGTACTTTTAGTGCCTTTTTACTTGCCTACACCAGCTGTAGCACCTTTTGCACCTTAAAGTGGTTATAAAAGGCACAAGTTTTTTTTTTTTACCTTCATCCAGGTAATTTCCAGTACTTACCCTCTCAATCCAGCAATGTCCACAAGAGCCTAGCTTCTCTGGGGACTCGCACTCCTGACTGGCTTTTGGCAGCCGTGGGAGTCATTGGCTCCCACTGCTCTCAATCACAGCTAGTGAGCCAATCAGGAGATGGAGGGGGTGGGGCTGAGCTGCAGCTACTTGTGTGAATGGACACACAGACCTGCAGGTTGGGAGCACACCTGCTTGGGTGCCCCCATAGCAATCTGCTTAATGTGGGGGCATGAGGGAGGAGCCAGGAGCGCCAAGCTTGGGACACTCTCGAAGCTGCTCTGTGCAAAACCATTGCACAGAGCAGGTAAGTATATCATGTTTGTTATTTTAAAAGAAACTAGGGAAAAAAAAAAGGCTTTAATATACAGTACCTTTAAGTTGTGAACTCACCAGCGGTTTTGTTAAAGTTGTACTGCTGATACAGTAGATGTTGAGCTGAGTGGACGTCTCTAGGAGCAGCTTCGTCTCCCACCTGTGGTTTACAGCTACCAACCTTCCATAATGGGCAAGGAAAGAGGGACTCAGGCTACTAAACCTATGGCAGCAACTCTGGCGCAGTCTTCACCCTCAGCCAGCATTCGGGACTACTTTGAATACACAGCGACTCTGAGCCTCTCTCACGGAGACAAGATGGCGCTGCATGGTACCACTACATTACTGCTTCCGCCTTCTCACTTCAATTACTTATATCCTGCAGATGACCTGGCCTCTATTCCTTTTACACTGCGGGACTGTGCTCTGCTGCAGTCTCCGCAGGCAGCACATCCCTCGATTTTCCCACCAGCAATGCCACTATCTCAGGTCAGTGTAGATACCCACCATCTCCTATTCAGACCTGCTGCAGGTACGGGACTCCGCCACCCCCCCCCCTTCAGCACCTGCTAACTTACTGTCTCTTATTCTGCCCCTACAAAATCTGGACTGTGCTTCATCACCTTCTGCCACTGATCTCCAGTCAGCGGGTGAGCTATTGCTATCCTTTATATCTCAACCAGCTCCGCCTCCACGTGCCCTATACTATGTGCTAAGTCAACATCTTTCCACATCTGGCTAAAACACAGAGACCGCCTAAACTGAAATACCCACACTCAGGCAACGGCTCCTGGGAAGATGCTCAGACCTTTTTATGGTCTCTCTCCTCTTGGCCCTCTTCCCTTTCATGTAAGAATCCAGGGGCCTCTCGACCACCTTCCCGGGTCCTCTGTTTCTAACTCAGATACAGAAGAAAGATCCTCTTGGAGGGACTTTATCAAGTTAATTCCTGCCAAATACAATTTTTGCACACTAATACAGGAAGTTTGCAACACCTGTCACACTGAAATCACTGCCTCACATAAAAATTTTCAAGGCCTCACAAACCGTGTGGAAAAAGTAGAAGACAAAGTCCAAGCCACTGAAAAGGAGATTTAGACTATTTACGCCATGATAGCAGCCCAGAACACTATTCGGGACCTTCAACAACATATGGAGGATATGGACAATTGTGGGCGCAGGAATAATGTCAGGATTCAAGGCCCTCCTGGAAGTAACTAGGGTGAAAGATTTTAGAAGCAATTTTCAACAACATACTGGAAGAACCAGCCTTTAAAACCTCATGACATTATCTGCAGGATCCATTCCTACATTATTAAAGAGGATGTCATGCACAAAGTTCACAATATGCATAACCTGGAATTTGATGGAGCTCCTATTCAACTGCAGTGGGGAAAATAATTTTTTGATTCCTGCAGATTCTGTAGGTTTGCCCACTTACAAAGAAATGAAGGGTCTATAATTTTTATCATAGGTGTATTTTAAATAATAGAGAGAATATCCACCAAGAATCCTGAAAAAACACATGATACAAATGTTATAAATTGAGTTGCATTTTAGTGAGTAAAATAAGTATTCGATCCCCAAGCAAAACATGACTTAGTACTTGGTAGAGAAACCCTTGTTGGCAAGCACAGAGGTAAGACGTTTCTTGAAGTTAGTGACCAGGTTTGCATACATCTCAGAAGGGATTTTGTTCCCCTCTGCTTTACAGATTTTCTCTAAATAGTTAGGGTTTCTTGGCTGTCGCTTGGCAACTCAAAGTTTTACATATATAGTGACAAGCGCGCATTCTGACACAGTGTGTATTATACAGTGTGTGTAATCCTTAGTGTTTTGAACCCTATAGGTGTGATATTGAATAATAAATATCAAAAATAATTTATGTTAAAAAAACGTATTGAAGAATTTGTTATAGTTCCGCTAAATATTGAATTACCATGCTCCAAACAATATTGTGAAAATAATATAGTAAAAAATGTTGGTATAGTGACACCAGCCACAATGTTGCTAAAAAAAAAAAACAAAAAAAAAACTTTTGGTCAGCAACAATGTAGCATCCACTCATTACTCAAAATAATATTGTCAACATCATGGTGAAATATAGTGGTATAGTGACACCAGCCACAATGTTGCAAAAAGACTCTTTGGTCAGCAACAATGTAGTATTCACTCCACACCTCAAAAATAGTGCTAGAAAAAAATAAATAGTCTGTCAGTGAGAACTTCTTCCCCCTGAATATCCTGTGTAAGGATTTAAACAATAAAAAATATGTATTCAAACTCAGTCCTCAAAGAAATATATATTATGCTGATCATGAAATAAATCTTCTACTGGAATACAGCGATGATCTTCCTAGTCAGAAAATATAGTAGAAGAGGCCGCTTACCAGATCAGATGGATCTCTGGTTAGGGAGATCAAACAAGCTTGTTGCATTAGCCTGCCGGCTTCCCTGATTATCACCTGGATGTCAGTTGTAGGCTCTTCATCCACTTTACCCAATCCACAGAACAAGTGTCCTCTGTTTTCGGTTTACAGGATTTCCACAACTCCAGAATGATTTTAAATCTTTGAATTATCCATAGTATAGCCAAACACCTCAGTGGGAACAAAGCGGGAGAAACTCCATAGTGCAGATGTGCATTTCAAAAAATGTATATAAAAAAAAACTTTTTCACAGTCACTTCAACAAATTCCACTGCAGTTGATCACAGCAATGACACACAGCACTCTAGGAACCGCAAATCAACAACTTCAAAAGTGCACAGCAAACGGGAACCAGCTAAAAAACAGCTAAAAAATAGCTAAAAAACAGCTAAAAAACAGCTAAAAAGTTCAACTGCAAATTTTAGCAGACATGCAGCGAGGGAGCAAACCGACTGACTGCATGGGGGAAAAAAACTAAAAAAACATGATGGCGTCACAGCCTCTAGCTCCACCCGACATGTTTCTCCTAAACAGGCTTCCACTGGGAACGGAGACTCAAAGTTTTAGCTCCCTTTATAAATTTTTAATAGGATTAAAAGGAGAAGTACAGCCAAAGCTCATTTGGCTGTACTTCTATGATCCCAGGTGTCCAGTTTGTTTTGCACTTAGGTCCGCTCTCTGCTGACGTCACAGAGTCGGTCCAGGCTCAGCGTCATCACCACCATGGAGCCGGTATCTGCCTAGATCTCTGGACTGACACCTGGCTCAGCCTCTCAGCGAGTCGTTGAGAGGTTGAGCTGGCAGCTCCTCCACAGCCCAGAGCTCCAGTTAGTGAGGAGGGGCAGAGCAGCGTGCTGCTGACTGTCAGTCACAAGCTCTCTGCTTGGGGAGCTGTGAGAAGAAAGCTATCTGCAGTGTTCGATCACTCATTTTCAGTGTTAGAGCCGGGAGACAGATGCAGCATTGTACTGATGCTGAATCCACACGGGTAAGTATAAATCAAAAGAAAAAACAAAAATAATCAACACTTCTCTTTTAAGCCTGGAGACTGGCTAGGCCACTCCATGACCTTAAATGTGCATCTTCTTGAACCACTCCTTTGTTGCCTTGGCGGTATGTTTTGGGCCATTGTCATGCTAAAAGACCCATCCATGAACCATCTTCAGTGGTCTGGCTGAGGGAAGATGGCTTTTATCCAAGATTTTACAAAACATGGCCCCATCCATTGGCCCCTCAATGCGGCAAAGTCAGTCTGTACCTTTAGCAGAGAAACAGCCCCAAAGCATAAGGTTTCCACCTCCATGCTTGACTGTAGGGATGGTGATCTTAGGGTCATAGTAGGTCATCTTCAGTGGTCTGGCTGAGGGAAGATGGCTTTTATCCAAGATTTTACAAAACATGGCCCCATCCATTGGCCCCTCAATGCGGCAAAGTCAGTCTGTACCTTTAGCAGAGAAACAGCCCCAAAGCATAAGGTTTCCACCTCCATGCTTGACTGTAGGGATGGTGATCTTAGGGTCATAGTAAGCACTTTTCTTCCTCCAAACATGGAGAGTCTCCCTCAAGAAGGCACATGTACGTTTGCAAATGCGTTCCAACTAAAGCCCTGTTTTTAACTCAGACTGTTGGACAGGTTAATTTGGTTGGTTGGCAGACTGGTTGGCGAGTTGAGATATGGCATGTTCTGTTTTTGTCTTACATGTACAGTCATGCCAGTCATCTAAATGATTCAGAGAAGGATTGGGAGAAAATGCTGTGGTCAGAAAAGACCAAAATCTAGCTCAGCATTAACTCGCCGTGTTTGAAGAAAAATGCTGACTATGACCCTAAGAACACCATCCCTAAAGTCAAGCACAAAGGTAGAAACATGATGCTTTGGGGCGGTTTCTCTGCTAAAGGTACAGGCCGATTTTGCTGCATTGAGGGGCCAATGGACCGGGCCATGTATTGCAAAATCTTGGATGAGAACCTTCTTCCCTCAGCCAGAACACTTTAGATGGGTTGAAAATGGGTCTAACAGCATGACAATGACCCAAAACATACCACCAAGGTAACAAAGGAGTGGCTCAATTAAGGTCATGGAGTGGCCTAGTCAGTCTCCAGACCTTAATCCAATAGACAATTTATGAAGGGAGCTGAAACTTCAAACTGCCAAGAGACAGCCAAGAAACCTTAAGGATTTAGAGAAAATCTGTAAAGATGAGTAGACCAAAATCCCTCCTGTGATGTGTGCAAACCTGGTCACCAACTACAAGAAACATCTTAACTCTGTGCTTGCCAACAAGGGTTTCTCCACCAAGTACTAAGTCATGTTTTGCTTGGGGATCAAATACTTACAGTATTTTACTCACTAAACTGCAATTCGATTTATATCATGTTTTCTTTTCTGGCTTGTTGGTCAATTGTTGGTTCTGGCTTAATCATTTAAAATACACCTATGATAAAAAAAACATAGACCCTTAATTTCTTTGTAACTGGGGCAAACTTACAAAATCTGCAGGGAATCAAATAATTATTTTCCCCACCGTATATCCAGATCTTTCCTGGCTGACTTTGAATAAAAATTAAACATAGTGACAAGTGCAGTGCTAGGTATAAGGAAACAAGGTGGTAAGCGATCACCCTGTGTGCATATATTGTGTCTGGTGTTTACTAGTGATAGTACTTATAAACCAAAATATACCAAATTAAAAACAGTCCCGAAAAACTTAGAGGAGTTCCACCCAGGGGGTCCATAAAATAAAAAAAAAAAAAAAAAAAAAAAATTTAAAGTCAGCAGCTACAAATACTGCAGCTGCTGACTTTTAATTGGACACTTACCTGTCCCTGGGTCCAGCGATGCAGGGGATCGAAGCCCCGCTCGTCCCCCCCCTCCGCTCGTCGGCATTTCAACTGTGGGCGCCGGGCTGTGGCTGCGCACGCGCGAGCGGTGCCGCGCGCCGTGATTGGCCGCTCAATCACCTGGGACCTGTAATGGGTCCCAGATGATTGACAGGAGGGAGGGAGCAGAGCCGAGCCCTTCCTGTCCCGAGGGGGAAGTGATGTCACCAGCCCAGGCAAAGGAAGAGGCAGACTACGAGGGACCACCTAACAACAGGCATTTAGAGGTAAGTAAAAAAAAAAAAAATCCAAATGTTTGTTTTTGTTTTTTTAGAATTTTTCAGGTATTTTTGTTTTTTTGGGTGGAACCCCACTTTAATAAAGTGTCCTTAATGACATAAACGTTCATCAACATATGAAGTGTAGTGTTCCTTGGGGAAAAAAAGAACAAGGCATATGTGGATGGTGACCTTGAATAAACATTGTGCCGTACAACCGCTCCTGATGATTCTTAGAGAAACAATCATGGGGAGATGGGCAAGTCATCCATCCTTAAGGTCCCTGAAGACTTCCCATCCTTTTGAAAGGACATGGACATTCCATGCCCTAAGTTTCCAGGTTGGGAACCTCTGCCACCTGTCCTGCCTGAACTACTGCCACTCCTTCTGCTGAAGCCAAATCTCTATTGCTGGATGGTGTCCAACACGGTAACATCACCCCCTCCACTGATTCACTGATCCAGGATCTTCTGCTGCTGTAGAGAGAGCAGACTGTGCGGCCGCAATCACTACCTTCCACCCGGAGCTCATCTCAGACCCCCCAAGCATGGTTAATACTGGGACACGGTCCCTCCCGACCCCCCCCTCCCAGGCCTCCACCAGCCCACCTCCAGGCAAGACCTACCATCCCACCCCCCCCCGGGCATCACCGCAGCCGTCGTCCAATCACCCCCTTCTCTACCTGCTAGACTCGGGGGACAGACAACGGCTGTGGCTTAGGTCCAGCCAGCCTCCTCACACCCCTCCCACACCTGTCCAGCGGGCCCCATGCCCCTACACCTGGAACACACCCTCCTCGACTATGGACCTCACTGCAGGGGCACAGGTTACCACCGGAGACTCTGGACCTGACCAGTGTTCATCTTAGATCCTCCTAGACGCAGCACCATTCCAACCAGTAAGTAGTGGCCAGTCCCCCTACCCCTCACCCCCCCCTCCCCATCCTCCTCCAGACCATCCTGTACAGGTAAGCCCACCGGGGTACCCGAGTAGTTGATCCAGGGTCCTTGAGTCCGATCGCCCCTTGGGGGGTCAGGAAGGAATTTTTCCTCTGCTGTAGCAATTGGCCAGCTCAGCTAGGGTTTTTTTCGCCTTCCTCTGGATCAACAGGAGGGCGGTAGGTAGCCCTCATCACCTCCATCCTCCTCCTTCAGCAACTTTGTCCTTCTCATCACGTGCAATTTCAAGTACACAGCGGACGCCCTCCACAGGCTAAGAAACACCGCCTCAACTTTACCAACCGCCACTCAAAAAAGACTAAAAAAAGAAAAATTACTAAGGACCAACCTACAATCAACCATGAAATACAGGGAGACACCAATCCAACCACAACTTGCATGCGCCCTGATCAACACCAGATCTGCAGTCAAGCACAGGCTGGAAATCCATGACTTCATCATCAAAAACAACATAGATTGCCTCTTCATTACGGAAAGTTGGCTAACATCCGACTGCAACACCATTTTAACTGAATTGGTGCCTGAGAACTACAGCATCCTAAATGAGCATAGAATAGGAAAAAAAAGGAGGAGGCCTAGCAGTGATCTTCAAATCGCACCTTGCGTTCACCAAACCAACTTTACTGAATACAGTGCCTTTCAAGGAGACACTCCCCCTGCATCTTCAAACACCACCCCAAGACACCATTCACATACTACTAAGCTACAGACCACCAGGACCAAAGACCAATCTCCTTACACCACTCACTGAATTCATTTCGATGCACACCCTAAAAACCAAAAACCTTCTGGTACTTGGGGACTTTAACCTCTGTGCAAACACTACCCAAGACCGTATTGCGACCGCCTGCATCAACCAACTGGAAGAACTAAGTCTTTAACAGCTGATAAATGCTCCCACGCACGGTTCAGGACACACTCTAGTCCTCATCTTCAAACAGAATATGGACAACATATTCGACAACACACCACTACCATGGACGGACCACCACGCCATCAAATTTAAAATCACCACTAACACCACCCTCCAAAAACAGAAACATGCAACACACTGGAACAGATCTCAGAAGAAACTGCACTCTGAAATCTTCAAAGTCACATTATCAAACAAAATACAATCGCTGAAGCTAAACCTCTCAACGGAACAAACACTCAACTCTCTAAACAAGGCATTACTACAAACAGCAGACTCAGTAGCGTCAAAATGCAGAACACTCATCCGCAAAAAAAACTTGAGATGGTTTAATGGCACTCTCACCCTACTCAAGCAAGAACGTAGAAGAGCTGAAAGAGCATGGAGAAGAAATCCAACCAAGGAAAACCATACAAACTACAAAGTACTCACTGTGAAATACCACAAAGCAATCTTCAAAGCCAAGAAAGAACATTTCTCGAACACCATCTCAACTGCCTTAAACCGGCTGCGGGAACTTTTCAAAATAGTCTCCCAGTCAATGAACCCAACCTGCTTAGACCCCCCCCCCAGCAAACTATACTCAAGAATTCTGCAATGAGTTATCAAATTTTTTCATCGACAAAATCGACAACATTCGGAAATCAATTCAACAGAAAAAAACAACCAACCTTACCCAACAAAAGAAAAAAGAGGATATCAACACGAACATCACACAACCACCAGACTTCTCCTTGACCCTAATCACCACTGACACGACCAAAAACATTATGAGAAGCCTTCGAGACAGCACATCACCAAACGACATCATCCTACGAAACTCCTGAAAGAATGCTCCGACATACTGTCTCCCACTATAACACACCTCATAAATCAGTCGTTCAAAGAAGGGATTGTGCCAACCACCCTCAAGCAAGGCATCGTCAAACCCCTGCTAAAGAAACCCAATCTTGACCCTAAGGACCCCAACTACCGCAGACCGATAACAAGCCTCAATACCATCTCCAAGATTATAGAGAAAGCGGTAGTACAACAGCTACAACGCCACCTGGACACACATCAACTCCTGGACCCTCTGCAATCAGGCTTCCGCCCAGGCCATGGCACAGAAACTGCACTTCTCAAAATATGGGATGATGCCCTTGAAGCAGCAGATGACGGAGAATAATGTATCCTGGTACTGTTAGACCTAAGTGCAGCATTTGATACAGTGGACCACAATACTCTACTTGTCCGCCTCACAGAAGTAGCAGGAGCCACAGATTCTAGTCTAAAATGGTTTGCATCCTTCTTAGGAGAATCGCTCCTAGCCAGTGAAACTAGGAGCATTCACCTCTGAAACCCGGACAATCTCCTGTGGAGTCCCTCAGGGTTCACCCTTGTCGCCAGTGCTATTCAACATCTACATCTGCCCACTCCTCAAAATAAAAAATAAAAAAAATCGGACCTCTGCTTCCACTCATACACTGACGACACCCAAATCTACTTTCGCATCGCCGAACAAAAAGACCACCATCAGCAATTAGAGAAATGCCTCACTTTGATAGATGACTGGATGACCCATTAGCTCCCTCAAACTCAATGGGTCAAACACAGAACTTCTGCTCCTACACGCTAACCAAAATCCCAAAACCAAGACTCCATGGACCCCTCCCACCATCTTTGGACAGACCATCTCTCCGAGCACCAAAGCCAAGGGTCTCCGAGTTATTTTTGACTCAGAAAAGACAATGGATGCAATAGGATCAGTAGTTAGTGGATCTCACCATCTCCTCCGCCTGCTACGCAGACTCATCCCCTTCATCCCAGAAGAGGACAAAGCAGCAGTAGTTGGAACAATCATCAATTCCTGACTCTACTATGCAAACTCGCTCTACATAGGATAACCCCAATATCATCTTGCGCGCCTACAGGCCATCCAAAACGCGGCGGCAAGACTGCTAACAGGAAAAATACCCTGGGAGTCCATTTCCCCATCCCAGAGGAGCCTACATTGGCTAACCGTAAAGAATCAGATCACATTCAAGACCCTCTGCCTCGCCCACAAATGCATACAAGGTAACACCCCTCAATACCTCAGAGAGAAAATAAAACACTACACACCCAATCACAATCTGCGATCATCTAACCAAAACCTCCTCCTCATTCCCAAAAACCGCTACAAAGCAAGGGGAGAACGAAGATTCGCAGTCTAGGGACCTCGGCTATGGAACACTCTTCCAACTCACATCCGCATGGAAGAAAACCATCTGGCCTTCAGGAAAAAACTCAAGACCTTCCTCTTCTAAGAAGCTGACAACACAAAATGCATTTAGCGCCTTGAAGCGATTCAGTTCGCATTTGTAGCGCTTTACAAATCATTCATTCATTGAATTACAACTTTGGCAAAATGTCTCCAACAAACTCCGCTGCTCATCCCCATCACTTACTATGCCTAATGAGTGACTGACTCAGGTGCCATGCATCTGCCTTATTTGCCCATCTGGAAGTTTGTGACTTCACTTTTCTGCTGATCAACCGCAATAGATCAATACTTTTCTTTTGAATTGTCTAAATATATGGACATTTGGAAATTAGATTTTCACTATACTATTTGCTTGGTATCTATTGCATTACCACCCTCCCTCCCCTTCCTCATTTTCTCTTGCTTTTCCCCTTGCCTTGTCTTTTTTTTACTCTTCCTCACTTTCCCCTCTAACCCTCTCCCCCCCATGCCCTGGCCCTTTACTTTTCCTGACCCCCCCCCTTTACCTGTCCCCAGTTTCTCCTTACTGGTTAAGTAAATTACTTTATATTATACATCATCATGCCTGAGGATATCCATGTGGCCTATACTATAAAGGTGTCGTGGTATTTTTTTGGCACCTTTTGTTTTTGTTTTTTTATGTAGTTTTTGAGATGCACGCTTTTTGCTTTTTATTGTACGGCTTTGTTACATCCCCTACTTCAATCTGGGGATCTTACAGGCCTGCAATTTTGAAGGTAATGCATTATGTTAATATTGCTATGCATACAGTTTATGTGTATTTGTTAAACTTTTATGGGAGGCTTTTCATTCTCTCCTTCTCTTGTATCTCCTACTTTTTCCATCTTCCTCATCCTAACCCCCCTCCAAATTTGGGTGGCTATACGATCTGTGCATTGTAAACAGGTGGGAGCCCTGAACTTCCTGACTTTACTGATTTGCACCCCCCGCAACCATGGTCATGTTGGTTTTGTTTTCTCATTCTGCTTGTGTTACCTCCCACCCATGCTGGCATGAGGGAACAACTGAAAACCTGTGCCGATACATTTCTGAGACCATTGTGGTACAGATTTTTGTGGTTTCCGTTTTGTGTTTTTTCAAAACTTGCTGCGCAAGCGATACGTTTATTTTTGCCCTTCTCTTTTCTAAGTAATGTCTCTGCGATCTCTTTCTCTTGGGACCAACCCTACTGGACACTCTTGCTCATTGCTTGGATCTCGACGACCTTGTGGTGGTTTCCCAATTGTCGGCTACCAACTTTTCCATATAGTTCTCTCCGGGTAAATTTACTAGTGTGAGTTTTTTCCTTTTATTTTATATCGTCTTGATGTTCTGGCTCCTTAATCACTTAAAAATTTTGTCCCTTAATGTTAAGAGACTAAATGCTAAACTGAGTGTGACTATGGGAAATTAAACAGTTTAAACCTGATTTAGTATTCCTCCAAGAAACTCATTAATCGCCCTCTGCAAATGTTAAATTGGTTGTAAAGGCACAAGGTTTTCTATCTTCATACATTAAAGTAAACAACCTTCTGTGTGCAGTAGCCCTCCCCAAAATACTTACCTGAGCCCCCTCTTGATCCAGCACTGTCCACGAGAGCCTTGCCTCTCCGGGGACTCACACTCCCGATTGGCGTTTGGAAGCAGTGGGAGCCATTGGCTCCCGCTGCGGTCAATGACAGCCAGTGAGCCAATCAGGAGATTGAGGAGGCAGGAGCCAAACCGTGGCTTCATGTGTGAATGGGCACACAGAGCCGTGGCTTGGGAGCGCCCCTGCTTAGGTGCCCCCACAGCAAGCTGCTTGCTGTGGGGGCACCCGGCAGTAAGGAGGAGTGCTGGCGTGGGACCCGAGAAAAGGAGGATCTGGGCTGCTCTGTGCAAAATCATTACACAGAGCAGGTATTGTATATATCAATAAACAAAATAAGTGCAGCGCAAAAAGAAAACTAGAAATGAAAAAAATTTAAAACAGTCCAATCATAAATTGATTCAATCAAAAGTTCATAAATGCCAATATGAAATAAGCCTCTTCTGGGAACACACGCATTGATCACTTATCCAGGCGATGCGATAAATATGAAATAAAATTGTGCTTACCAGATCCAGTTGACCCCTTAGTTATAGGGGGTCATAAAAGGCATGAATGGACCCGTAGCAAACTGCTGGGCTAGCTGTCATCTGCAGATCAAGTAGATTCCTCAAATAGCGGAGGTCCCATCAGGTCTATGGTGTAATACTGATAATCTGCAGGGTTGGCTCTGCTAGATGCTCTCTCCCAATGCACAGCGGTATCCGTGAGTTAGGGAGACCTAACTCTCCGCTATTTGAGGAATCTACTTGATAATTGATAACCCCTATAATTAAGGGGTCAACTGGATCTGGTAAGCACAATTTTATTTCATATTTATCGCATCGCCTGGATAAGTGATCAATGCGGGTGTTCCCAGAAGAGGCTTATTTCATATTGGCATTTATGAACTTTTGATTGAATCAATTTATGATTGGACTGTTTTATCTTTTTTTCATTTCTAGTTTTCTTTTTGCACTGCACTTATTTTGTTTATTGATTTTTACTGAGGTTGGTGTTATCCTTTAGTGTTCAGCTTGCATTAATAGTTTTGGGTTTAGTTTGCGCTGATTGCTATTTTATATTGTCTATAGGTACTGTATATATAACTTTTTTTTTTTTTTTAAACAAGGCCTTAATTTTAATAGAAACTTACTTCGAACACCCAAACATATATTTTTTTTAGCCGAGTCCCCAGAGAAAAAAATGGTGGTTGTTGCAATATTTTTTTTCAAATTATTTATAGAAGAAAAGAGAAAAATCCACCAGAGCGTTACAGTAGAGAGTGGGATGTCCCTCATCAAGTAAAATACAATCCAAAACAGCATTTTTGCCGCGTTTTTGCCGCGATTTGCGTTTTTTTTTTTATACATTTTTTTTTTACAGTCTTAAAAAAAATAAAAAACCGGCAAAAACGCATCAAAAACGGTGCACTTGCGTTTTTGATGCTTGTCTATTGAATTCTATTACATGCAAAACGCTGCATTTTGCATGAAAAAAAGTCCCTGACCCTTTCCAAAAATGCAGAAAAACAAAAAGGCATTGATGTGAACATGTTCCATAGGAACCCATGTTAAAAAATTCCCGTGCATTTCTGCAAAATGCATCAAAAAACGCGCTAGTGTGAATGGAGCCTTAGAAAAGGTGGAAAGAGAGAGGGGGGGGAGAACGGGTTGGAAGGAGCCAGGGTGACTGTTTGTATCCATACAGGAGGGGCAGATGGACCTCGGTCTCCAACAGGAGTAGCAAAAAGTGCCTTACCCTCATCTGAGTATACATGTTCCAATACGCCCATATTTTGGTGTATTGTGAAAACCAGATCCTCTAGAGCATTGACATCGCTATGAAGCCACATGGCGAAAGAGGGGGGGGGGATTATGGTCTCTACAGCACAGGGTGACAAGCCTTGGTGGCATTAATCATGTAACAAAGAACCGATTTCTTGTAGGTTCTTAGAGGGATGTGTGAGCAGTGGCACAAGAAGGCGGCAGATTTCCGGAGAATATTTACTAAGAATTGATGGAGTGCAATACCAACGCGTTAAAAAGCTTGTAATTGTTTTCTTGAACACGGATGCAAATGGAAGATTTCAAAGCCAGGTATACAATGGCATGGCGTTGAGCAGATGTAAAGGTTCTATCGAGATCTCTTTCCCAGGTGTTAAGACTAGGCATAACAAAATCTTCAGGGGGGAGATCAGTAGCGCATACATCTTAGAGAGGGATCTAGAGAGAGGATTGTGTTGCATTTGTTAAAATATGATTTTTTTTTTACATAACATTACATGGGACAATAGTGGTTGCTCATGAGTAGATATTTCTCAAACAAATGCTGCTGCACACAATGGGTACATAGATACCATTGTTGTATTTTCAACAGTCCATTGTTTCTACAGCTACAGTAAACAGGTATGTTTTCTGCTGTTTGGTAAACAGCCTGACACATAAAAGGGAGATTCAGGCATAAGCTAGGAACACACATTATGCTTTAAGATCGGAAGCCACTCATGATACAAGAAAGTGCCTGGTTTCAGAAGAATCGTTGCCGATGGAGATCACGAACATACATTAACAGAAGATAAGTACCTTTTAAGTGTATTTTTACTGTTATAGACCATAGGCTCTTCATTTGCTAGGCGTTTTGCTTGTTATAGATATCTGTCAGTCTTGTATTGTATTCCCAATATTATAATAGTTTTGTATGTACAGCATCTTTGTATAGTAAAAGCACATTTACACACTGCAGAAGTCTCAGCTTTCTTGCTTATATCACACAAAGTAACCTTGCTAGATAGACTCAAGCAAAGCAAGGATTACTATCCTTGCAATATGATTCAAATGCTGTCAGACTACATTGGAAATTCGCTGGGGGACCCAAGGTTCGAAAGTAAAGCAAGCAACTGTAGTGCTTGCCAGAGATTTAACCCACATTGCCCATCGGACTGCATTAGGGCCGAGGCCAACCATCGGAGACCAAGAAATGAGAGGCTTGAAAACAGCCTCTCTCAAAAAGTTCTCGAAACGGACCATGTTCTGTTCCCGGGTGGAAGCCAGAGTTCCCTAGGATCGGGTACAACGGCAAGTGGCCGGAGGAAAGCTCCGGATTCCAACAGACCAAAGAGCAGATGCGGAGTGTGGGACCGATAGAAAGATGAGATTTAAGAAAAGCTGGTAGGGCAGCATAACACCATGGTGCTCTATGAAAGGGGACAGGACTGTACAGCTGTTCAATGGTCGTCCAAAGCTCAAGTTTTTCATGTCTACACCAATCAATCACCCTGCCCAGGTGGGCGGCTTGTTAATATTTGAACTCTACGCCGCCGCAGCAGCATTTGGGTAATGTCATGAAACCTCTACTGAGTCTGGGTCGTTTATGTGCCCAAATAAGCTTGGTGAAAAGAGCATGAGTTTGATGGAAGAAGGCCGAGGGAACATAGATGGGCAAAGTCTGAAAGAAGTACAGAAACTTAGATAAGATACACATCTTGATGATGTTGCAGCGACCAAACCATGAATGGAGTCCTTGGTGCCACATCTCCAGTAGGATACGGACTTTGCTGAATAAAGGCCGGAAATTCAGGGCGAAGACATCCTCTAATTTTTGGGGGGATGCAAGTGCCTAAATACTTTAGTGCAGTGGAGGGGGGGGGGGGGTAAAGCAACCCCCATGGCTTCAGATTTGGTAAAATTTATCTTGAAGTTTGATAAGGTGCCATAATCAAATGCCGCCATAAGATTAGGTAAAGAGATATGTGGATTGGACGGGGAGGAAGAAGAGCAAGTCATCTGCATAAGCAGAAACCTTAAAATTATGATTTCCCATCTGAATTCATGAGATATCATTTAGCCTCACTTTATTCAGAAATGTTTCCAGTGATAGGGCAAACAACAAGGGTGAAAGGGGACATCCCTGCCGGGTGCCGTTTGATATGGTTAATGGGTGAAGGATCTTTTCCCTCTTTCGGAATTACTGAAATATGTGCTAAGAGGGTGGCGGGAGGAAAAGAGGTGGACTGGGCCAGAGCATTGAATACCCTGAGCATGGGTGAGCCTAGTAAAGTCTTGTAATACAGTATAGAGAAACCATCTGGGCCAGGTGCTTTCTCGGTTTTAGTAGCACCCACCTCCTGAAGCTCACCAATACTGATAGGGGCTTCCAAATCTTAATGAACCGAGGAAGGAAGGTGGGAAAGATGCACTGAGGAGAGATATTTCTCAATAGCAGATGGAGGCAAGGAAGAGGAGAAGAGGTTATACAGAGAGGAGTAAAGGTTCCCAAACTCACGTGCAATTTCCTTAGGCAAAAATTTGGCCATCAGTTTTCCGTATATGGGGAATGTATAAAGATACATGTTGGTCCCTGAGGACCCTGGCGAAGAACTTGCTACATTTATCCCCTGCTTCATATGAGTTTCCTGCTGGATTGGCTTTATAACAAAGGAGGTCCGAAACCGGTCTACGAAGATGCGCAAAGTCAGCCCCCAAAGAGGGAGTGGGCGTTTTTTAGGTTGCAGTTCGAGGATTTGAATTTACAAAAGAAACCTCAACATTTGCTTTTCCCGTGCTTTAATACGAGAGCCATGCTTCATCAAGATTCCCCTGATGACAGCCTTGTGGGCTTCCCATACTATACCAGGATCACTCTCTGGGGTGTCATTTGTCTGAAATTACGATACGAGTTCGTTGGATACATCGGTGAGGACCTCTGGAGTCTGCAGGAGGCTTTCGTTTAGGCACCAGTGCCTTTCTGTTGAGAAGGCTGAGTTGTTTAAGGCAAGACACAACATGATCGGGGCATGGTTCGACCAAGTTATATGACCTATGGGAATGTCCAGGACAAAAGAAAGGAGTTGATGTGGAACGAGGAAGAGGTCTATATAGGAATAAAGTTGGTGAGGGGTAGAAAATAAAGTATAGTCCTGCTCTACAGGATGTAGAATACGCCACGCATCCACCAACTGCAGTTCATGCAATGTATGCAGGATAGGCCTCTGGGAGCCAGGGGAGACAAAGGAAGTGTCCACCTCCGGCTCAAGAGGTACATTAAAGTCCCTACCGAGGACCAGTATACCTTTCACAAACTCCACTAGCTTTGAGAGGACATTACAGAGGAAAAAGTCTTGATGAAGATTCGAGGCTTATATAGTAGCTAGCATAACCTTAATGCCACCAATGTGTCCTTTGAGAAAGGGATAATGGCCACCTATGTCAGAGCGCCTGTCCGAGAGAGACCATGGGATTAGACTATATATCAGAATAGAAACACCTTTAGACTTTGCCGCCTGATTGGAGGCATGGTAGGCACAGGGAAAGAACTGATTCTTAAGGAAGGGAAGTACGCCCACCTTAAAATTCGTTTCTTTTTTTTTTTTTGAGTTTAAAAGTAATTTTATTTAAGTATAAAAGCTAAAATTAGTTTCTTGCACAAACGCCACATCAGTGCGAGAGCGTTTCAGATAATTAAGAAGCATTCTCCGCTTCTCGGGATACTGAGCCCGTTGGCATTTAGGGAGGAGATACAAACTGCATCCATCACATCAGGGGAAGGGAGAAACTACAAAAAAAAAAAGGGGGGGGGGGGGGAGGTGGGGTTCAGGGTGGAAAAGAGGAAAGAGCCTAGGAGGAAATAGTTAAGAGACTAAAAGGACAAGGAAACAAGTAAATGCACTCTCTTCAGAACACACTGGTTCGTGTGAGTGCGGGCCTAAGTGGAGAGGTGGTTGGAACCAGCTAAAGAGCAGAGCCTTGTGCCAGAGCTCTTCAGCTAAAATAAATTCAAGATAATGTAGAGCAGTAACAGGAAATCCTGTTTAGAAGATAAACAAGGAAGGGACATCAACATGCTGCTAATACAAGGGGTTGTATTACCTTAAACAGTGTAAAAGGAGATACACAGTGACCTATATCAGACCCTTCAGAGCACAAGTGGGCGAGGCCAGGGTGTCCACGTGTACGGGACAGCCCCCATGATACCCCTATGACCTGGAGTGGGAGGGAGAAATCAGGCAAGCACTTTCAGATGGTTAAATTACCCCGTGCCACTGCCATCCGTAACCCAGCAGCCAAAGACTGCACGGGTGGGCTGTTAAAGGCTCAGGTAGACATCACACCTCAGGACCCACAGAAAGCCCCATACTGTAAGCTCTGGGCAGCGCCACCCCCCCAGAGAGCCACCCCAGCTACCATCCCCCACACCCATCCCCCGCCTTCACCGCACAGGACTCGCAGAGCACACAAATACAGCGGTGGGGAGCGCAATTCACGGGAGGTCCCCAGGAAGGAGGCTCATCGTCAGGAAGACTGATACACTATCCAGGATCACCAGGATCACAGGGCAGATGTCTCCCTACTCGGAAACACATGTCCCACTTCTGCCATCAGCATAAACATTACATACATACTACCAAACAGTGGTGTAGAGTAGATGGCTAGATAATGGGCTGAACGTGGGCAACATAAAGATAAGTGGGAAAAACAGATAACAAACCAGGAACATTAATTTGAACATAACAGGCAATGAGACATGTAGTAGATCAGGTCCTGGAAACACAAGATATTAACAAAATGTAAAAAAATATGAAAATGAATCAAAGCGCCAAAGGATGAAAGTAAGTGAAAAAACCTCATGTATGTCCTCAGGACGGCCAATCTGATAGGCCGAAATGCATAGAGGTTGAGTCACGTTATGACACACTTCCGCCCACACATTCAACCTGGAAATCGAGCCCGCACTGATCCAGTGGCTGTATGAACTAATCAGGCGGATTTATCAGATTTACTTATACCTGCTGTTCACTCCGGGTGCCAGGACATTAGGCACTCATACATGTGAGTTGAATACCTTTATATTTTTTGGAATAAAACGCTCTTTTCTATAATATCTATTTATATGAGGAACATTCACCACAGCCAATCATCGGACCAGAGGACATCCACAGGGGTCGCCCCGCACGCGCGTTTGACCTAACTAGCGATAGTTGGTCCACTCCCAGGGGTGAGTGCACATCCAACAGGGGGGCACCCTATTTTAAGCACTTGAGCACGGAATTATCCATCTATTATTCAAGTCACAGCACTGGATACTGTTCCACTAACACAAGCACCTTTTTTTCACTGGGGACTGTTTTATTAATTTTATTAATTGTTACCAGTGTATCACCTATATCTTTTACCTGTATGTAATTTTTTTAGCATTTAGCGCGGTACTTTTTATCATTAACCAAATGTAATGAGATAGGAAAAAGACATTCGTATTGCCGGAACAATAGGACAGTGGGAACAGAATCAGTCAAACAGGCAGAACTGTAAAACCCTTAAACAAAAATTGAGTAAAGCCCTTCATAAGGTCAAGCAAAGGAGCGTTAAATTCATGTGGGTCAGGGAGGAGCATCCCATAGGGAATAGCCTAGGTATAGTTTTCAGACATATCATAAATCCGCGGTATTAGCCATGGATGTTCAGCAGAGCGGGTTAAGACTCACGGTCTCCAGGTTGAGAGGAGTAGCACGGGCCATGAGAACTGCGGCTCCCTTGTAGCTCAAGTATAGATTCCAGAAGCAGCAGCCGAAGGAGTGGATCATCTGGTAGGGCGCAGCAGGGGCTGGAGCCAGATAGGGACCAGGAATGCCTCGATGCCAAGGAAGGCAAACATGTCATCCGGGTGGTGGAGTGTAAAAGACCCGGAGTCTCTCCACACGTATAATGAGATGGGGAAGCCCCATCTATAGGTACATTCCAGCTGTCTGATCCTGTCTAGCAGAGGATGGAGCAGAGCTGCAGAGTAGCTCCAAACATATCTGGAAGTATTTTTACAGATGCGCCGTCAAAGTTCACCTCCCAGGCTTTATGGAGAATGAGGTTCTTATGTGTTTAACGGTGCAGATGGCAGACAACATCCCTCTACCTGTTGGGATCCAGCGAGCGGGGGCCCAGTGCCCTATGGACTTGATTGAACTCTAAGTCCTGGGGAAGTATCGAGGTGTCCAGTTGCCGGCAAATAGCCAAAACCCTAGGTTGCAATGACTCCTGACCCGAGGCCTCCGGGAGACCCCGGAACTGAAAATGATTGCGTCGGCTTCTATTCTCGAGCTCTTCGAGATTAAGTTGCAGGGCAGTAACATGGGAAGCCTGAGAGGACTCGGTCTGTTCCAGCTGCAGGATGTGGCCTTCCAGGGAGGCAACGCCTCCATATCCGCCTTCGCGGGTAGCGCCTGAATTAGGGCTCTGAGGTCGGGGTCTCCCATTACCGAGGACGTCAATGGCCCAGGGGTATTCCATGAGTGTAAGGACAAGGTGTCCAGGAAGCCGGATAGCGACTCTGAGGCAGAGGATAAAGCTGGGGAAGCAGGAGGTGACACCATTGGCGATGTCCCACGAGGCTCTCCACGTGGCTCCGCTGTGCGGGCCTGGGACGTTGAGGATTGTGTACCGTAGAAGAAGCGCTGGATCTTCGCCCGAGGGGACACTTAAGGTAGGTAATTATTCGCTCTTCTCGTTTTGGCTGAGCTCATACCAGGGCACAATACTGCATATAAAAGCTAAAGAGATAGCCAGAGCTCAGGCAGCACACGTCTACTCCGCCATGTCCAGACAATGCCCCCCTCGGTTGTTGCAAAATTTTATAGATCACACTATTTGCGCAGCGGTCTTTCAAATGCAATTTAAACAAAAAAAATGCACTTTAATGAATAAAAAAATATGCAGTAAAGTTAGCCCAATTTTTTTGTATAATGTGAAAGATGACGTTACGCCACGAGAATCATGATCTTTATTCTAAGCAAAAAATAAATAAAATCGTGATTCTCATTTTGGCCAGAATTGCGCAGCTCCATCTTCAACATACTACCGTATGTCTTCCGATGTGGAGTCGATAACGTGCTCAGATCTCGCACCGATTTAACATTTTTAAAAATATTCTTTAAGTGGTTGTAAACCCTTACAGACCACTTTTTGCTACAGGTAAGCCTATAATAAGGCTAACCTATAGTTACCTACCCAGGATATCTCCTAAACCTGCACGGTTTAGGAGATATCCCCTGTATTTGCATGTGCCGAAGTCATCAGCACATGCGCACTGAAGCTAACTGAAGAAACGGCTGCTTCAGTGAGTGTGCCATTACTGGCAGCTCCTGTGCGCACGCCCGGGAGTGAGGTCATCGCAGCTCCGGCCAATCACAGCGCCGGAGCCGGGATACCTGGAAGTAACCCCCGGGAGTGATGTCGCCAGCCAGTGCTGTGTACGGGCACCGCAGCGAGGGCTACGATCTCAGGTGAGTATTACATAATGAGCTAGTATGCGTAGCAGGTGTTAGTTATTTGGGGTTTTTTTTCAAAGTGGGTTTACAACCACTTTAATGAGTGGCTGCTTAAAAATGACCTGACTAAACTACAAATTGAAGAGACTTTCTGCTAATACTTTCATATTAATGTAGGCTCTGTTGAGGACCACAGTACTCTGTGGGAGGCCCATAGGGACTTGCATTGATATCTAAAAACTCACTTAACTTAGGGCCCAACTTCAACAACTGTATTTGGCAGCAGTCGAAAAGTCAATGCTCAGTCTGCGATAGAAATTCTATGAGGGGGGCAACAAAGCCCATACTATGCTAGCACGAGAGCTGACTGTGCCTCTACTGCCATGTCTACGATTACATTCCGACCCTGCTAAAAATCACTGCAATTTTTCTGAATATACTCAACTTTACAACTTACAAGAACCATCTTATGACACCACTGATCCTACTTTAGAAGACTGCATTCAAGAATGTCTTTCGTGATGAGCTCTCCCCTAAACTGTGTCCTGATGCCCTTAAATCTTTGAATGAACCCATCTCTACTAAAGAAATAGATGAGGTACTAAAACAAATTCCTTCTGGGAGAGCCCCGGGACCCGAAGGCCTTACGTCTAAATATTCTTGTGCTGCAAATGCAAGTTCTAGTTAATGGCTTTTTTCAAGCTCAACCTATTTCCTCCTTTATGGTCCATCCACATATTGTCCTCGCTAAACCCGGAAAAACACCAGTATCAACTACCGTCCCATTGCACACCTAAACTCTGACCTGAAATTTTTTACCAAAATTTTAGCAGAATGCCTGGCGTGCTACTACCTAAACTCTTTCATCTACATCAGGTGGGATTTGTATCGGCAGGTCAAGCAGGGGACAACACTCAACGCACAATTGATCTGCCATAGTTAACCATACAAAAGAAGAAACTTTGCTTTTGAGCCTAGACGTTGAAAAAGGTGTTGGACCGCCTCAGCTGGCCCTTCTTACTGACCACCCTACGACATAAGCTTTCACGGGCCTTTTCCCACTACAACCCAAAACCTTTATTCCACTCCTAAAGAAAAATGCTAGCGCACAGGATGTATTTCTGACACCATATAGTAAATGGAGAGGGGCTTATAAAAAGTCCATGGCAGGAAATAAGGGGATTGTCCATAGAGGGGAAATAAGGGGAAATGTCCATAGAGACGTCTTTATGATGAAGGTGGTGATGAGAAGGATCTCTGTATGGTGGACCATCACTCAGGGCAAAAGCTCTTCTCTGGAGTGAAGTCAACTGTGGAGTACAATGTATAAAAGCACCTCTAAGTGCAGCATTTATTGTATAGATCAGTGCTAGACCAACTGCAGGGGAGGGTATGCAGACAGTTGAGTACTGATGACAAACCCAAACTTTAAAAAGTTACTGTCAACAGGGAATTACTCATCAAAATACATTACCAAAAGTATTGGGAGGCCTGCCTTTACACACACAGACTTTAATGGCATTAACAGTCTTAGTCCATAGGGTTCAATATTGTATTGGCCAACCCTTTGCAGCTATAATAGCTTCAACTCTTCTGGGAAGACATTCCACAAGGTTTAGAAGTGGGTCTATGGGAATGTTTTACCATTCTTCCAGAGGCAAATTCATGTGGTCAGGCGCTGATGTGGACGAGAAGGCCTGGCTCGCAGTCTCTGCTTCATTTCATCCCAAAGGTGTTCTTTTGGGTTGAGTTCAGGACTCTGTGGAGGCCAGTCAAGTTCCTCCACCCCAAACTCGCTCATCCATGTCTCTATGGACCTCATTTGTGCACTGGTGCGAAATCATGTTGGAACAGGACGGAGCCATCCCCAAACTGATCCCACAAAGTTTTGAGCATGAAATTGTCCAAAATGTCTTGGTATGCTGACACTTTAAGAGTTCCTTTCACTGGAACGAAGGGGGCAAGTACGACCACTAAAAAATAAAGGAGACCTGACAAAATAATAAAGTGGCGCTCAATCAAATCAATTACAAGTGTAAAACTAGGTATAAATGGAAATTCAAAACCGGAAAATCCAATAAATACTTATGTCTAAAAATCATTACACTTCCATCACATTGGGTAACTAGGGTTAAAAACAAATCAAAATTACTTCAATAAATGGATCCAAAATAGCCTACTCCCAAAAACGACCATTAATAGAGCCACACAGAGGGAGAGTAAACCTTAACCGGTTGAAAAACATTTTGATAAAAATAATAAAAAAAAAAAAAAAAAAAAATCAAATAAAGTGCCTACCCATAATTCATGACACAATTGTGTAAACCAAAAAAATAAACAAATAAATAAACCTACAAATAGGTAAATAAAAAATAAACGGTCAAGTGCAAAAAGTGCAAAATGTGCAGCATAAATAAGAAAATAGATGAGTAAATAAATATCATGCAGCACTTCACAAATGTGCAAATAGATGAGCAAATTAATAATTAAAATCTAATATATGTGCTTAAAATAGTGAGACTAAAGTATCATAAAAAAGGTCCCATAGACAATGCAATCCAGATTGTGACAATCTCAATCAAGACGAGTGAAAAAATTGTTCATCAAAGATTCCCAGGGCCAGCAATAAGTGTACGTAAAGTAGATACAGATGTAGTTCCCCCAGCCTCTCACCTCAGGGCTGAGCGATAACAGCCTTAAAAAAAATATTAGCAATCCCATCTGCTCCATGATCTCCTTAACGGTATTTTCCTTAGTGGTCTCCTGTCTAAATCCTCCGCTCTCAGGATGCCCCAGTTAGACAATGTAGATCATGTAAAAAGGGGAGGACGCACTCCATAGTGAAGTAGTTAAAACCAACACATTTATTTAACAATATCCACTTACATTGGATTAGTGAAACCAAGCATATCATCTGCTAGTGACAGCTGCCTCCCGAACCTGGCCGTGATCGGGAATCTACCACGTGACCCGCCTCTGACGCGTTTCATGACTGTCACGTCACTTTTTCAAAGGATATAGAGATGGGTATGGCGGGGATGACTAATATAGCAGGAAGGTTACCATGGTAACCACTGCTCGGCATATACTCAGCATAATTGTGAATGGCACTCAGCATAAAGTTACCAGATATTATTTACCTATTTGTAGGTTTATTTATTGGTTTATTTTTTTATTTACACAATTGTGTCATGAATTATGGGTAGGCACTTTATTTAATATGTTTTTTTGAATTATTTTTATCAAATTTTTTTCTCCCGGATAAGGTTTACTCTCCCTCTGTGTGGCTCTATTAATGGTCGTTTTTGGGAGTAGGCTATTTTGGATCCTTTATTTAAGTAACTTTGATTTGTTTTTAACCCTAGTTACCCAATGTGATGGAAGAGTAATGATTTTTAGACAAAAGTATTTATTGGATTTTCCGGTTTTGAATTTCCATTTATACATAGTTGTTTTACACTTGTAATTGATTTGATTGAGTGCCACTTACTTTATTATTTTGTCAGGGCTCCTTTATTGGTGTGGGAACACCCTTATGGTGGCAGCTTTATCAGTTACCTTTTTTTGCTCTGAATATTGGTTTGAGGTTTGCGCATTAGTACGCGTTATTACTTGTTATTTCCACTAAAAAATAAACCCACACCACAATCCCTCCTCCACCAAACAATTTGGACCAGTACACAAAGCAAAGTCCATGAAGACATGGATGAGCGAGTTTGGGTGGAGGAACCTGACAGGCCTGCACAGAGTCCTGACCTCAACCCGATAGAACACCTTTGGACTGATTTAGAGTGGAGATTGCGGGCCAGGCCTTCTGGCCCAACATCAGGGCCTGACCTCACAAATGCACTTCTGGTAGAATGGTCAACTCTTTCCATTAGAGTTGAAGCTGTTCTAGTTGCAAAGGGTGGGCCAACTCAATATTAAACCCTACGGACCAAGACTGGGATGCCATTAAAATTCATGTGCGTGTAAAGGCAGATGTCCTAATACTTTTGGTAATATAGTGTATATAAAGTGTATGAATGTCCCTCGTGCTACTTAGAGTAATAGGTCAATGTGTGAAAGCGTGAAAATAAATAGAGTGAATAAATCTGCAGCAAGACCTATTAGTGTTCACAGCATATGACAGTAAATAAAATGTATACAGTGATCTCGTGCAGACTTCGGTAAAACTAAAAACGCATAAAGTTCAATGTGCAACCAATGAAAATAGTGCAAACCTCAAATGTAGAACCAGTGATAAAAGATTGAATAAACTCCCACAAGGGACAAAAATATATATATTATAAGAAGGTGAGAACATATGCCCAATATATGTGCAAAAAAATCCAAAAAATAATAAATGGATGTGCAAAAAAAATCGCATGTGCAAAAAATGCAAGAGAAATACATAAATGACTACGTTAAAAATAGTTCATAAAAAGTAACAGAAAGTTAATATTTTTTCGTCTTCCACGGAGAATGGTGAATATAAGAGGGATAAATGTTCATGAAGTGGTAAACAGAGATGGTGTGGTAAAGAAAAACGGAATCAGCGCTCACCGGTGTCCATATATAACGTCATAAATATATTCTCAAACAGCCAGTCTCACAGGACTCTCACCTCATATACTGTGTTAGATTGCATGGTTGAATAGGTATAACTCTCCACTGCTTCTCTTTGGTTCTTTTTCCAACTCACATTCACTTAAAAAGGGGGCCAAGGGTACTTTCTCCAGCTGTCAGTGCCTCCACTCAGCCGTCCTAGTGCACTCCAGTGCATAAATCCAGCAGTAATGGGAAAGAAAAAGAACAAAGTGCCTCCAATAGTGTAGTATGGTTTAAAAAATTAGGGTGTGTTTTATTGAAAACAATCAGGTGGACTCTTACATATAAAAAACACAAAACAGGCAAGAACAGTTTAAAACCAGCGTTTTCGGCGCCTCCTTACATCACTTCCGGTGTGCGTCTGACTCCAGCCACTCCCTAGAGCACACCTAGACCACACCATCTCTGTTTACCACTTCATGAACATTTATGCCTCATATTCACCATTCTCCATGGAAGACGAGAAAACATTAACTTTGTTACTTTTTATGAACTATTTTTAACATAGTCATTTACGTTTTTCTCTTGCATTTTTTGCACATCCATTTATTATTATTTTTATTTTTTTGCACATATATTGGGCATATGTTCTCACCTTCTTATAGTATATATATTTTTTTTTTAGTCCCTTGTGTGAGTTTGTTCGATCTTTTGTCACTGGTTCTACATTTGAGGTTTGCACGATTTTCATTGGTTGCACATTGCACTTTATGCATTTTTAGTTTTAGTCTGCGCAAGATCACTGTATACATTTTAATATAGTGTATATGAATTTTGAAAAATGTCAGTTTGCACCTTTACTTACTAAAACAAAAATGCACTGCCGCCACGGGGAGTTCTCTAAGCACTGGGCGATATTGATGAACTGAACTATGTTCCAATCTACAAGAGACAGGGAACAGGTGTATACAGATCCGCGGGATCCAGGGTTCATATTAAATGTCCAATGTATTTTATAGAAAAAATACTTCCAACTGGCTAACCAAACCTGCTGTAAAGCGTAAGGTGTAAATTACTTTAAAGGCGTTTGGTGAAAGTGTGCAGATGCATCGCCTCAATGGGCAGATTAACCGGGTCTCTGAGGAAGGGATCAAGCATTACACGTGGATCAAATATGCTCAGGTAGCAGCTCACAATGCCGCTGCCATAATGCACAAGGTAAAGCATTGTTACTGGCCCACGTGTAGTGCATAGGCTCCCCTGGGCTCTGACAAGATGGCTGCCGTCGTCCAGGCTAATATATACTCCCCTCCATCCTTCTGGCATGTGATGTTACAACAGGATGGGGATGAAAGGCAGGGAAGCACGCATACGTGCCATCGCCCCCGCCTGCACCCATCACACCAACCAATCACCTTTCTCCCAGGCAGAGCCTGAGAATGAGAATATAGTCCCAGATGGGACACGAGGGGAACTCAATCCATGCAAGAGAGGATAGGGGACACCGGAGGGGGCAAGGGCGGACAACATTACCACCGCACTGATCCCTTGGTACAGAGTGCTATGCTCACAAACGGGGAAGGGCGGGGGGGCCCAGTTGGAACACCTCCTCACCCCCAAGAGCAGACACCCAATTAGGAGAGGAAAATCCCCAAGCAACAGAGGGAATAAATCCGGATTAGATCATTAAACTATCCTCATGTCCTCTTTTGGTTAAGGAGAGCACTATTTAAATTAGGTCTGACCTTTTGTCCAGACCTGAATGTGGACAAAATTTTTTGAACTAGTCAAAAGATCTACATTTGTTTGCGAGACGCTTCATGTATAAGGTCCTATATGAGGGCAGGACCCCCTATCACATGACAACTCTGTATTTGAGAATGTAAGTATGGAAGATTTTCGAGCCATTCGGACTCTAATGGATTTCTGGGAGGAGGGCAACCCTGATGGAAGTACAACCCTCCCTGAGGATATAGTTGAATCCACACCTATTTACACATCATCCTCCATCTTATCTAGCTCGGGTCCCGCCCCTCCATCATACAAGCCCAAATCTAAATCCTTTCCCATCCTGCAAGAGAACCCCAACATCTGGGCTTTTGCAATCCAGGTAACCAAGGCATTTAAAACTTCAAATTGGAAGTCTAAGCCCCACATAATTTAACCCAGGGCCTAAGGCGTGCAATAAAATCTCTGCAACTAAATATATTGTTAGCAAGCCCTCAGACAAGGGAAGCAATTTAGTAGTAATGAAGGATATGATGTGTTATAAAATTATTATTAATAAGGATGGGTACAGACCAGTATCTTCTGGATTTTAACAACAAAGTGCGGTTAAGTTTAAGAACATACTGATGCAGGACTTTCAGCGGGGTTTGATTGTCAGTGATACGTTGATGTTCTTGGATAACCCTAATCCCAGAGCTCAAACGTTCTATGCCCTACCCAAGATTTACTTGTCCTGAGTCGTGCCATAACGTTGGGATGAAATTCACTAACTGAGAATGCGAGTCGCATGGTTGATGAATATTTATATCCACATGTGAGAGCACGCTATGTGAAGGACACCATAGACCTTCTAAAGATCATTGACGGTCTGTAAGTGCCCAAGCACCATAAGCAAATTCAAACATAGTTCCCATGTTGAACATGGTAGTCGGTGCAAGAAAACTAATGGGATTGTAGTGTGTTGAGAAGTTCTGGCATAGATCCTAGCATTATCAAATTAGGTTCAAACAATCTAACCCTTGAGGTCAAGAAAGTTGACAGTCAGGACCTCTCCATTCCTGGTAGCCTTCTGGCTGGAGAGAACTTGAGTTCTAGTTCTACCACCGCAGATCAAGTAGTGGCTCTTACTACTCCCACCAAAATCTGTGATACTCAGAATCTAACAGTCTTCTCCATCCTCACTAAGAACTGTTATAGCCCACTAACTAGAGACCTGGAGGATTATGTCAATAAAAGAGAAACGGAGAATGTAAACAGACATTTCTAACATCCAATTCCCAGGAATGTGATATACCTCTTCTGGTAGCTTCAAATCAAATGACATTCTTTTTTAGAACAATCCCCGAAAAGCCTAGTGAAAGAAAAAAATAAAACTAAAAGAGGAAAGAGGGGGAGGAATTCTTAAGACAAAACAAGAAGGAAAGGAAAAAAAAAATCTTTAACTCAGAAAGTACCTTCAAAATGTTCAACTTATCCTGATGCTGAAATGTCCCTTTTGAAAAAGGGTCTTGGCTTTTGTCCTTCTAGGAGTCCCTACAAATTGGACCTCTTTAAAGATCTGGCATATAAAATCTTAAATTGATACACGTGGACACCTATAAGTGAACTAGGAATCAATAAAAAGTGAATACAGGTGACAAAAAAATCAAATAAGGAAAATCAAAACCTCAAATCATTCAAAGTGTCCATAAAGTAATGCAATAAAAGCGTGTCTTCCCTTATATGTCTATACACTAGCCCTTCTCATCTATGTGTAATAAAGTCCACAATAGCAAAATCTTGATGATGAACTCTGTACTTCTGGGTAAACAAACGAAAGGCAACTCAAGTGTGCGACTCTGTATACGACTCTTACCAGAGATGATGGACCCCCTAAAGAGCAAGGTCAGATGAGCAGGCAGAAATAGCCCTCTGCAGGGATATAGGATCCTCCAGTATCTCCGGGGTCTTAGGTTGTCTCAGGTGTTCAGTGATGGGAGTCACCGTATAGCAAAGAATGCTTGTCAGCTGAAATCCTCAAAGGATGATGTTGTGGTAGAGCAATAAATGCTTATCAGCTGGATCCCTCAATCTGAAAGAGAAACACACTCGGGCTCAAAGCCACGAGTGAGCAGACAGAGAGGGACTCCGATCGTGTAGTAGGTTTAAACAATAGGTCTTTGATACTAATAAAAATGAGCATATGCTCGTGAGGTAACAGGTACAAACAAACTTAAAATTACATAGATGAATAAAAGCCGACTAGCTAAACAAACAGATAAAGATCACCCGTGTGCCGGTAACATGTGGCGTGATTGCGTCAACACAACAAAATTCACGCCACATGTTACCCGGCACACGGGTGATCTTTATCTGTTTAGCTAGCCGGCTTTTATTCATCTATGTAATTTTAATTTTATGTTTGTACCTGTTAGCCTACGAGCATATGCTCGTTTTTATTAGTATTAAGGACCTATTGTTTAAACCTACTACACGATCTGAGTTCCCCTCTGTCTGCTCACTCGTGGCTTTGGGCCAGAGTGTGTTTCTCTTTCAGATTGAGGGATCCAGCTGATAAGCATTTATTGCTATACAGCAACATCATCCACTGAGGATTTCAGCTGACAAGCATTCATTTCTATACGGCGACTCCCCTCACTGAACACCTGAGACAACCTAAGACCGGAGATACTGGAGGATCCTATGTCCCTGCAGAGGGCTATTTCTGCCTGCTCATCTGACCCTGCTCTTTAGGGGGTCCATCATCTCTGGTAAGAGTCATCATATACAGAGTCGCACACCTGAGTTACCTTTCGTTTGTTTACACTGAAGTACATTTTCCTATTGCAGCGAGCGCGAGACAATGGCCCTTAGGTCTGGTATGGATTTTAAGGGGAACCCCCTACAACGGGACATGGGGGTCCCCCCAAAATTCATACCAGACCCTTATCCAAGCACGCAGCCCGGTCGGTCAGGAAAGGGGTGGGGACGAGCGAGCGCCCCCCTCTCCTGAACCGTACCAGGCCGCATGACCTCAACATGGGGGCTCTGCGGCCCCTCCACCCCAAAGCACCTTGTTGCCATGTTGATGAGGACAAGGGCCTCTTCCCGACAACCCTGGCCGTTGGTTGTCGGGGTCTGCGGGCGGGGGGGCTTATCGGAATTCGGGAGCCACCTTTAATAAGGGGGCCCCCAGATCCGAGCCCCGCACCCTGTGTGAATGAGTATGGGGTACATTGTACCCCTACCCATTCACCTTGGGAAAAAAGCGTCAAAAAAAAAAAACACACTCAGGTTTTAAAAGTAATTGTAGTCAGAGTCTTCACTTGGAAATAGTCTTCACTTGGAAATGTGATAATCCTAACCACCAAGACCTGAAGTGTGCCTTGGCCGGGCTGGTCAGTATGCCTAAAAGATGGCAAAAAGAGACCCAAAGTAGGTGTGATGTGAAAGCTTCAATGAAGGGCCAGCAACAGCCATCTGTCCAGAAAATAGCGAAAGTCTGGATGCCTACAAAAGGGGATTGCGTATGAAGCAGCTAAAACAGGAGGGACCCCAGCGTCCCATGTACCTGATGATGAAAGAAGGGACCCCCTGTTCGGGACCCACAAAGTGGCCTCTGATCCTGACAAAAATCCAGAAAAGGGTTTAAGATGAGCCTAATAAGGAAGGTAAACCTGGACATGAGAACGAACTGTTCGAGGTGAGAGAATGTATGGGGAAGGGAGAAAGAGCTGACCAGAGGAATATTGCAGAGGACGTATGCTTAAATCCGATATCGTGCCTGCGGTATGGAAATGACTACGAACCCCTAGCTTGTCCCTCTATTCTAAACCTGGAGAAGTTGTGAGCGTAGCAAAAGGGAATTGCCTAGAGCACTGGTAACTGAGCCAAGGGTAGGAGACAGGAAGTCTGAAACCCCACGAAACCTGGCCGGTAACTGGTAGACGTGCCAAGAGTACATCCCTGACTACCCTTGTCATGGCTTGAGAGGGTGAGTTGCAAAAATTGGACAGACCAACAGGAGTTTGTGGGGGCCTGAAATGCTGGTCACCTGATACTTGATAGTGTTGGCAGATGGCCAAAACGCAGAGGCTATATGCAGCGAAAAGCCAGAGACATGAACCTATGAAACCTACCCACCCTTGGTAGAAGCCCTCGGAATATCTAGATAAAGAACTATAGGCCAGATCGGTTGCCTGACCAGGCTAGCCCCTAGTTCCACATGCCACAGTGAAGAAATGCCAACATGGCCTGCAGGCGCATGGAGAAGAGCAGGAGACGGGGTCGCAGCTGACACCTCCGCTCCAGCCGAGCGGGCTATGACCCCCTCCATCCTGTCTAACAATTATGGCATGGACGTAAGAGCATATTTAAGTACCGCATGAAACTGGGTTAAGAATCCTGCATAAAAACATGTACTGCTGGTGGATGGAAGAGGTTGGGGCGGAGTTAGGAATAACAACCTAAAAACACTGCCCCCCCAGCTGAGGCCAGGAAAGGAGTATACCAGAGATAAAACTCAGCAATGAGTTTGGTATGGTCCCACCCCTACCTGATGGGGTTCTACCATGCACTGAACCCTCATGCGACGATGGAGAGATGAATGCGAATTTGTTGCTTCCGGAATGCGCATCACTCCCCCTGAACTAAGGAAACACAAACTAGAGAAAAGAGAACAGACAACCAACCCATGAACACCCCCCCTTCGTACCTGATAAGTATGAGGATGTAGGTGCAGAAATGACAAGACCAACAGCGCGTTAATTTGTGAACCTAATGACAACACCACCCTAGTGTATGCAAGCAAGCTAGCCCGAGCAACCTGCAGCGCCAAGACAGGCAATTAAAAACGAACACTCAGGGCTGATGTACCCACAGACGTGGTGGGTAGTAGTAAAGGTGTATTGGTGAACGTGCATGTATGACGTATGGTATACAGGCGAGGAGATTGTGGGGCGACAATCAATTAAAATCAAAACCTCAGCCCGTATGGATCCGTAGATGTGACAGACCCTGGATTTGAGCCCTAGCTAACAGAAATGTTACGACAGGCATGCTACGAAACGAAAGGCTACGACAGAAAACAGACAGGTAGCAAACTGAAACCCTCAGGGCTGGTGTACCCACAGACCGTGGTGGGTAGTCGTACAGTTGTAATGAAATGAACATGGATTGTATGAAGTATGTAAAATGGGTGAGAATATTGTGGTCATACATTTGAAAACAAAACCTCAGCCCTTATGGATCCGTAGACATGACAGACCCTGGATGTGAGCACTAGCTGACAGGAATGCTACTAACTAAATGCTACGACAGGACATTGCTACGAAAGAAAACTACACAGGAAAATGCTACGACAGGAAAAAAACGCTACAACAGGAAAATCGCTACGAATGAAATTACACAGGAAAATCGCTATGACAGGAAAACGCTACGGCAGGAAAACGCTACGACAGAAATGCTATGACAGGAAAAACGCTACAAATGCAGCTACACAGGAAAATGTTACAACAGGTAAAAAACTGCGAATAAAAGCTACACAGGAAAATGCTATGACAGGAAATGCTACGAATGACAGCTACAAGGGAAAATCCTGCGACAGAAAAAATGCTACAAACAACATGCTACGACAGGAAATGCTGCAAATGAAAGCTACGACAGGAAAATCGCTACGAACGAAATGCTATGAATAAAGCTACACAGGAAAATCGATATGACAGGAAAATGCTATAACGAAAAGCTACGACAGGAAATGCTACGAATGACAGCTACAATGGAAATGCTGCGACAGGAAAATCGCTGCGACAGGAAAAATCACTATGAACGAAAAGCTACGACAGGAAACGCTGTGACAGGAACACTGACAGGAAACGCTGTGACTGAAATGCTGTTATGAACCCACTGTGACAGAACCGCTATGACAGGACCCCAGACCCCGCTGAAAAGAAGTGTTTTGAGCGATCTGCTATGACAGGAAAATGCCATGACCGAACCACTGTGCCTGGAACCCGCTTGTGACAGCACCGGTTATGACTGAATATGCAGCGCCATCTGTGTTACCCAGAATCCCCAGCACGCCAGAGATCAAGATCATGGTGGGTGTGTCTGTACTATGACCTCAGCAGCATCAGCTCGCTCACACCTTCTGCTAGCGCAACATGTTACAGGCACCGGGGGAATGGTGGGCAAGTATGGAAAAGTAACCCCCCCCCCCCAAAAAAGATCCAGGGGACGGTCTCTGCTGACCTGACTTTGAAGGGAAGGGTCCCGGGGCCATATGGCTGCTCTGTCACTACCTGGCAGGTCAACGAGCAGAAACAAGCAATGCGGCCAGTGAAGTATTGCAGTGTTCTGACCCCTGACCTGTGTATGATTGGCTCCCATCAGCGGATGACCAAACTGTGAAGTAAGGAGCACCATGACAGGGAGAAGCGGGCAGACGGCCCCCTCGTGAAGCTGGAACTGCACAAGGAGAGAGGAGCTGGGGGGCAATCAAACCCCCACCCCCCGTGAGAAACAAAAGGAGAAGCGGGCGGAAGGGTGAAGAATTCATGCACACCAATAGAACAAACAACGCGAGTGCTCACAGAATGGCATTCAGAAATGACAGGCTTGCTGATATGAATGTTCCTGGAACCACACAGCCTTTTTAAACCCCTGAAGACCCACACTGATGTGTGTGTATTGCACATGGTGCCCGGGCACTAGCGGCGTGGCCCCAATGAGGTGAATGGGCAACGCTTAGCAGGCAGTACTGCCTGCCAAATGTTGCAATATGCGAACACCCCCATCCGCTGCCTCTGCAGCACAAGGGAGAGCGATTGGGGCAGCAAACAGCATGCAGTAACATCCATGACAGCCCCCCCGAGCCGAGGTCCCCTGCGATCGAACCCCCCCCCTTGCTGAGCTCAGGCCGGCACCTGAGCGGGACAGGTGGCATCCGAAGCGGGCCCTCCGTAGATGCCACCCGCCGGCACCTAGCAGAACTGCAACCACCGGGAGAGGGAAAGGACGAGATTCCTGCAGTCGACCGTGCTACTGCTAAGCTAGCCGAAGACAGGAAGTGACGTGTGGCTTACCCAGAAATGATCTGATGGAGGAGGAGGAGGGATATATAGCCCTCAGACTCCTCCTACAAATCCAGGATAGCCTACGGCCAGCCTTCAAACTTAGGCAGCTCCGGGGGTCTTCTTCCGACTTCGGTGGTCTCTCAGGCCTCTTCTCCCGGTGTCCGGTTCTTCTGCCAGGCTCCTCCGCTATCTTCTGCTCTTTTGCCGCTCTCTTGATAGCGCTGGCCCGGTCTTCTCCGTCGTCTTGTTGCCTGTTCCCTTCTTCCGATGTTGACACGACGCTCTCTCCCGCTGTAATGCTTTGTGAGCGGTACGCAATAACTTATGTAGGTATGGGGCATGGTCACCGGGTGCTGTCATCCGGTGACCCCGCCCCTTATGACGTCACAGTCCCGGGGCATGACCTTAAAATATACATGGGACAAAAGGTTACTTGTGGGCTTCACTAGACATGAGTGTTCTCGACACCTCAATTCCACATACAGTAGGCCTCACAGCTTTACATTTACAAGATCTTTAATTCCCAGCAGGCACAAATCCTGGTTGCAGGGACTACATTTTGCTTGGAACATAATTACTTTGTTCCTTGACCAGTTCAATCTTCAGATATAGGGCACAGCCATGGTGGCAAACATCACAATTTTTTTTGGGAGGATTTCTACATTTGGAACCACAACCCCTTCACCAGGTACATCGAGATGATGCGCTCATCATATGGTACGGATTCACTTTTCCTCCATGTCCCACTGCAATAATAATACACTTAATCTGAAATTTTTTACATCATGTACATCAAGATAGACTTGTGCTCCTAGACATAGAATTGTCCCATGAAGGAGGGACTATTGTTACCAGTAATCACTGTAAACCTACAGGGGGAATTCAGATTTGCACTGTACAAGTTAACCCTCCTGGTTGAACAATATCCCAGGAGGTCAATTCCACAGGCTGCAATGGAATTGTTCAAAGACAAAGGAATATGAGAGGCAAGACTGAACCCTTATGGGCACATTTAAAGAGAAAGGGTATCAAGATTCCTTCGTATGGGACTCATTTGATAAGCATTTGTCCACTTCCCCCACTGGGTCCAGTCATAGATCTAAGTCTTCAGAGCAGCACTCTGTTAGATTTGTGACTGGTTTTAATGATAAGCAAAAAGCCATCACTAATATAGTCTATAAGCATTTGAAGCATCTTACAATTAGACCCCAAGTTGGCTTACATATTGCCACCACCCCCCAAGTTATTTTCAGGAGAGCTACAGTAGAACCCTCAAAAAATGCCAATGCACCTAATAAACTAAAAACTCAAAAGGGAATTCAGTCAATAGACATCTGATCCTTTTTTGACCAGAGAACAGGAATTTTTCACTATCACAAAAGCGTTTGTGCAATGTGCCAAATGGCAGGTCTAGATTTGCCAATTAGGATGGTAGATCATTTGCTATCAAACAATTTATCACATGCTCTTTGGAACACATAGTTAATGTTCTGCGATGTCCATGTTATTTCCATTATGTAGGCAGAACGAAATGTACACTCCACAAATGTGTTATTTCAGGTACTTATATAGCGCTGTCAATATACGCAGCGCTTTACATATACTTTGTACATTCACATCAGTCCCTGCCCTCAAGGAGCTTACAACCCAAGGTCCCCAACACACATTCATACATACTAGGGCCAATTTAGACAAGATCCGATTAACCTTCCAGCATGCCTTTAGCGTGTGGGAGGAAACCGGAGTATCCAGAGGAAACCCACGCAGGCACAGGGAGAACATGCAAACTCCAGGCAGATGGTGTCACGATCAGGATTCGAACCAGCGACCCTTTTTGCTGCTAGGTGAAAGTGCTAACCACTACACATAGTGGCTGCCCTATATGTGTTAGAAAGAATTGCATGTTTATAAGGGAGGGATGTAATAAGCATTGTGTGCCCCAGGACTTTCTAAATTGCCACAATAAAGATTTCAGACTTTTAAAGGTCATGGCCATAATGTATTAGAGAGTGATTCTTAGGTAACGAGAGAATCCCTTTTATGCAAAAGGGAAAAACTTTTTGGATCTATAAGCTCAATACACTGTCTCCGCACTGCCTGCATGAGGAGCTGGATAATCAGTGTGGTTTAACCACTTATTGACCACCCTATAGCAGTTTTACAGCTACAGGGGGGCCGCGCTGCGCAGGATCACGTATAAATACGTGATCCTGCAACTCCAGGTATTGGGCGTGAGTGAGGGGCACCGGCGCCTCGCTCCTGCTGCGATTCTAAACAGCAGGAGCTGATCAGCAGATCGCGTGGACCCGCTGTCCGCCAGCATCCACGAATCGCTCGGTACACAGGCAGAACGGCAATCTACCTATGTAAACACAGCAGACTGCTGTTCTGTCAGTAAGGGAGGCATAGATCCTGTGTTCTTGCAAAGCAGGGACATGGATCTATGTATTCTCCTAGTAAAAGCACCTCCCACACTACAGTAAAACACCAGCTAGGCACACAGTTAATACTTGATCGTCCCTGAGGTTAACCCCTTTCAGCTAGTGTCATTAGTACAGTGACCGTGCAAATTTTTAGCACTGATCACTGTATTAGTGCCACTGGTCACCAAAAAAGTGTCAGTGTCCAATGCAATATTGCAGTCCCGCTATAAGTCGCTGATGGTTGCCATTACTAGTAAAATAAATTAAAAAAATTTTTTTAACAAAAATATGTGGCAGAATACATATTGGCCTAAAGTGATGAAGACTTTTTTTTATTTATTTTATTCAATATGTTCACTTTGTTTTATAGCAGAAAGAAAAACAATTTTTTTCAAAATTGTCGGTCGTTTGTTTATAGCGCAAAAAAATCAAAAAATAAAAACACAGAGGTGATCAAATACCACCATAAGAACGCTCTAACCGCACAATTGTCAGTTAAAGTAACGCAGTGCTGTATAGCAAAAAATTACCTGGTCAGTTAAGGGGGTAAATCTTCCAGAACTGAAGTGGTAAATATTAGGCATTTTTTTTTTATAAATTCTTTATTTTCACAGAAATTGTGTTACAATTCCACAAGTCAACAGTTCACCTGGTACGTGATCTGCCTCCCGATGCCCGAGGCGGTCGGCTTCGTTAGGGGAGCGATCCAGGCTGAGGGGGAGGCTACTCATTCGTGACCACCCCCTCGCGATCGCTCCCAACGAATGACAATCTTCCTCTGCTGCTGTAATGTAAACAGCGGCAGAGGAAGTGATGTCATCTCTCCTCGAGTCGGTCTTTTCATTCCGGCGCCGAGGAGAGAAGACATCAATGTGAGTTGCACCAACACTACACTAACGGTAGAACACACAAGGCACACTTTTCACCCATCACCCCCCTGTACCCCCTGTCACAGTGACACAAATAGCATTTTTTTTTTCATTGGTGTCAGTTTGTGACAGTTATAAGTGGTAGGGCAGTTAGTACTAGCCCCTTTTAGGTCTAAGATCACTAAGCGATCATTTTCTGATCACTGTATTCATGTCACAGGTGATGCTAGTTAGGGAGGTAAGTATATAGGTTCGCCGTTAGTGTTTTATAGTGTCAGGGACCCCCATATACTACCTAATAAAGGTTTTAACCCCCTCATTGCCCCCTAGTTAACCCTTTCACCAGTGATCACCGTATAACTGTTATGGGTGACGCTGGTTAGTTTGTTTTTTATAGTTTCAGGGCACCCGCCGTTTATTACCTAATAAAGGTTTAACCCCCTAATCGCCTGGCGGTGATATGAGTTAAGTTTTAGGGTCAGATAAGGTCTGTGTCGCCCCAGGCAGCTTCAGGTTAGCGCCAGTACCGCTAACACCCACGCACGCAGCATACACCTCCCTTAGTGGTACAGTGTCTGAACGGATCAATATCTGATCCAATCAGATCTATACTAGCGTCCCCAGCAGTTTAGGGTTCCCAACAAGCAGTGTTAGCGGGATCAGCCCAGATACCTGCTAGCACCTGCGTTTTGCCCCTCGGCAGAGCCCTGCCCAGCCCACCCAAGCGCAGTATCGATCGATCACTCACTTACAAAACAATAAACACACATTACTGTAGCGTTCGCAGAGTCAGACCTGATCCCTGCGATCGCTAACAGTTTTTTTGGTAGCGTTTTGATACAGTCGCTAACAGTCAGGAGCTTTTACACTTGTGAGTCTCACTAGTGTACCATTAAATTTAGAGCCCAAAATGGCAAACCGAAGGTACACTAGTGAAGAGGCCTACACATTTCTGAGCATGACAGATAGTGAAGAGGAAGTCACTCATCTGTCAGATTCAGGCTCAGAATACGATCCTGTAGACGACAGCGGCTCCATGACAGATAGCTCTGACGATGGAGTTATGGTCCCTGCCAAGGTCAGGCGTACCAGACCCTGAACTACTTTGTCTGTCATTGATGTGCAAGAACCGCAGGTCCCTCGTATGGAGTAGAGCAGTACTAGCGCCGTTATTCCTTCTGGTGAATTGGCAAGCACCAGTGGCCTAGTACACCCTGGTCGTACATCCAGCACTGCAGTATCACGTGGTGAGTCCCATAAGTGCAGTTCAAGCTGGCGAGGTGGCAAGCACAAGTAGTGTCCCGCTGCCACCAAGAAGACAAACACAGGCCTGTCGTGCCCATAGTGCCCTTCGCCAATCCTAATTGGGAACCCACCACTTCTGCAGCACCCATACTTTCCCCATTCACTGGCCAACCCGGCATTCAGATGGAAACAGTTGATTTTACGTCACTTGATTTTTATTTGCTGTTTTTCACCGAAGATCTCTATAGATCTATTGTGGACCAAAGCAATTTGTACGCTGGTCAACACATCGCCACTATTCCCCAGTCCTCCCTTGCCAGAGATTAGAGACCAATTACGGTCTCCGAATTTAAGCTCTTTCTGGTCCTTTCCCTCAACATGGGCATAACCAAAGAGAGTGAGTTGCGGTCATATTGGTCCACTGCCCCAATTCACCATATGCCCTTGTTCTCTGCCTCCATGACCAGGACACGATACGAGCAGATCTTGCGGTTCATGCACTTCAATGACAATGAACTCTGTCGTCCTCGTGGAGACCCTGGATACGATCGGCTCTACAAAATTCGGCCCCTTAGTAAACCACTTCAATCAATGTTTTGCAGACTTGTTTACTCCCCATGAAGTTGTCTGCGTTGATGAGTCCATGATTAAGTTTTCTGGCCGCCTGTCATTCAAACAGTACCTTCCCAGCAAGCGTGCCAGATACGGGGTCAAGATAAATAAGCTCTGTGACAGGGCCGCAGGCTATACATGTAGTTTTATGGTTTACAAGGGAAAAGATAGTCACGTAGAGCCGACAAACTGCCCTGACTACATAGGAAGCACTGGCAAGATTGTGTGGGACTTGGTGTCACCTTTATTAGGAAAGGGGTACCAATTGTAAGTGGACAATTATTAAACGAGCGTGCCACTTTTTAGTCACTTGTTTGATCAGCAGATTGGAGCATGTGGCACCGTGCGACCTAATCACCGGGGCTTTCCCCAGCAGCTTGTAGATTCCCGTCTTAGGCTGGGGGAGAGAGCCTGCTTGCAGTGTAATAATTTGCTCGCTATGAAGTGGAGGGATAATAAGAAAGTTTTCGTTCTAACCTCCCTTCATGCAGACACGACGGTCCAAATTACTACGGTCGACACAGGGTACATTTTTTGTTAAAAATTCTTTTTGTTGATTTTAAAGACAATCACAAACATACTCCGATCGGCAACAACCAATCGAAGCCGACCTCGCGGGGCCGGCAATACCAATCTACAACATACTTAAACTCCCCCCCCTTCCCTCCCCCCAACCCTCCCACCCGACCAACAGTCATATAGTAGCAGATAAGAATCTGTGCATCTTGAATTACAGTTTTGTAAGAACATTCTCTCTTAGCCCCCGTGCATTTTTTCTATTAAGCATAGAGATCCGAAAACAATAGATAGCCATTTATATACGAACAACCAGTAATCGGCAAATAATATTAGTTAGACCATTTCTTTACCTCCTAAACAATGAATACCTCTCCTAACTCACTGTAGCAGTAGAGTCCAGCCACGCCTGCCATACCTTCGAGAATTTCTTAGGACAGCCTCTGGCGTGATACGTTGCCTATAAAGGGATAACCGAATTAACCAATTTTTTCCAAAATAATAAAGTAGGGGCAGTGGTTTCTTTCCAGTTTAGTAATATAGCTTTCCTTCCATAGAATAACCCGATATTTAGTAGGGTGCGATGCGCACGAGAAGGGACCACCTCCTCCACCAGTCCTATAAGACAGACTCTAGGCGTTAATGGAACCGATGTGCCCAGTACCTCCGTTAGACATTCTATTATTCCCGACCAGAATCTTTGAATGTGTGCACAGCTCCAGAATATATGCTCTGCATCCGCTGGGGCATGAGAGCATCACCAACATTGACTACTCACTGTTGGGTAAATACGGGCCAACCTAGCCGGGGTGAGGTATATCCTGTGCAGAAATTTAAAATGAATTAAACGATACCTAGCCGAAACTAGGTGTTTAAATGGATGGTCTCACATATCGTCCCAGTCTTCCCCCTGAATATCTGTAATCTCCCCTTCCCATTTCTCTCTACATTTGATGATTCCCGGAGGAGTTTTTTTAAAAAGGGATTTATACACCGAGGATAAAGGTTTGACTAAGTCCTCCTCTACTAGCATGGATTCCAATGACGAAGGCAGATATTCTATCCTTTGACCTATAGTTTGTTCCCTAAAAGCATGCCTCAGTTGTAGGTAACGAAAAAAAAAAGAAATTTGGAAGGTCATGCCTGGCCTTTAACTGATCAAAGGTGCAAAGTTCCCCCTCACTGGTAATGTCCTTCAAAATCTTAATACCTTTGCATGCCCAGATCATTGGGTCCGGGAGAGAGAAAAAGTGTGGAAGCCTCGGGTTCATCCATAAGGGAGCTGAGGGCGTAATTCCTGTGTAACTGGGAGACATTAAGGTGGTGGCTGTTTGCCAGGCCTTAATTGTTGTTTTCATGGATTCTGTCAGGGGTAGACAGGATTTCGGGCCTCTATACAAAGCCAGCTTTAAACTTTCGTACGACCCCAGATATGCAGCTTCCACTACTGTGGCAGAATCACCAGAATCCGCCGTCAACCATCTCCTAGCAAAGACCATCTGACCAGCAAGAAAATATTTCTGCCAATCAGGCAGAGCCAACCCCCCCTGCCCGCATGGTTCCTGCAATACTTTAATACTTATACGCGGAGAATTTGGGGACCATATAAAAGATCCTATGATGCTATTTAATGTTTTAAAATACCCCTTGGGAATCCACACCGGGGAGTGCCGCAAAAAATATAGAATCACCGATAGAAATGACATTTTTATTAGGCTGACCCGCCCAATCAATGAGAGAGGTAGGGTCTTCCATGCTGCCGTTTTTTGTTTAAGTCTATTAATCAAGGGTAAGAGATTCAGAGACAGATAATCTTGAACATTAGCTGTGACTTTGACCCCTAAATAAGTGATTGATGAGACCCATTGTAGCGGCAGAGTATCAGCTGCCAATTTTTTTGTCTCTTTTCCCAAAGGTGATATAGATGATTTACTCCAGTTCACACGCAAACCCGAAAAAGTGGCAAATCTATCCATAATCAGCAAAGCCGCCTTAAGAGACGGACCGGGGTCTTTAAGAAACAGGAGCAAATCATCAGCATATAATGCAATACATTCACTTATGGATCCCACCTGGATTGCTCGCACCCCCTCCGAACGCCGAAGAGCCCTAGCCAAGGGCTCCATCATCAGGGCGAAAAGGAAAGGGGAGAGCGGGCACCCCTGCCTGGTGCCTCTACCTATATGGAAGAAATCGGAAACCATGGTGCCCAGCCTCACCGCCGTCCTTGGTGCACTGTAAAGTAGGCCGACTCAGCGACGAAAGCCAGGACCGAAACCCATGCTCTCCAAAACCTTGTGCATGTATTGCCAGTCCACAGAATCAAAGGCTTTCTCGATATCTATGGAGACAACCACTTTGGCCGGGTATTCCGTATTGTCTGGGTATGTGTAAACAGCCTTCTCAAGTTTGTATCCGTAGACATACCTGGTATAAAACCTGTTTGATCGATGTCAACCAGGGTCGAAATGACTGTGGCAAGTCTTGTAGCTAATATCTTAGCAAGAATTTTTAAATCCGAGTTAAGTAACGCTATTGGGCGATATGACGAGCACAACTGCGGGTCCTTGCCTGGCTTCAGGAGAAGTATCATATAGGCCTCCATCATTGAAGCCGGCAAGGAACCATTTTCCCAACAATACCTGAACAGTAAAGTTAGTCTAGAGGCCAGTTGTGACATGTGGACCTTATAGAAGTCTGCAGGAAATCCATCCGGGCCCGGAGCTTTATTAGGGGGGAAAGAAAGTATGGCTGCCTCAACTTCCAGAACAGAGATATCTGCCTCTGAGTGGCATCAGTATCTGTTAATTTAGGCATGGTAAGGCTCTGGAGAAGGTCTTCCAGCTCTGCCACGTTATAAGACTGGATTGGGGAGTATAGGGCCTTGTAGAAACTCACAAATTCATCCAAAATTCCCACCGGATCTGATATTAAGGTCCCTGCACTATTTTTTATTACCGAAATGCTAACAGGAATCTTGTGATCCGCCACCAGATTAGCCAGCAGCTTACCATTTTTATCCCCCTCAGCAAAAATATTTTTGGCCCTTCTTTTCGCCTCAGTATGGGCCAATTCTGTGAAATGAACTTCTATTGTTCTTCTACTGTGCAGCAAGGAGGCATAATTAGCCTCCGAAGGGGAGTTCGTCTGAAGCTGTGCACACTCCCTCTCCCTATCCATAAGAGTTTCGTTTTCCTGATTATGTTCTGTCCTAGCCGCTTTAGTTGCTGATTTAAATTCACCCCTTGAGACCGCTTTCAAAGCATCCCAAACAATAGGCGGGTCAGCCGTATCCACATTTGTCACCCAAAAGGTTTCCATGGCAGCTTGAACAGGTGTAGTTACTTGCTCCTCCTGCAACCAACCCGGTGCCAATCTCCAACCCCCTTTATGACCTCTGATGGGATAAGTCAAGGTGACCAACAAAGGATTATGATCTGAGGTCCCCCTGGCTAAGTAATCTGATGCACTTAAACCATTCAATAGTAGGGTATTTCCAAATGCTAAGTCTATTCTAGCTGAGGATTTGTGAGTGGTAGACAAATGTGAATATGACACGACCCCCGGGTTTTTCCACCTCCAGACTTCAGTCAAACCCGCTACTGAAGCCCAGGTGCAGAGATCCATTGAAGCTGTCCTATTAGCATTAGAGGTATCTAGTGTAGAATCCAGTATATTATTAAAGTCACCCATAAATAACATAGGTAGATGTAGGTACGGTGCTAGAGTAGTTAACAAATCATATAACAACTGCACTTTGAATGGTGGAGGTATGTAAACATTTACAAGTAGTATTTTTTGATATGCCAGATCTAACACTAATGCCTCCCGGGTCAGTAAACACCTGATGGATGTTGCATGCAATCGATTTACTTATCAATATAGATGTGCCTCTGATGAATGATGAATAAGAGGAGTGAAAGGACCTCTGTATCCAAGGTCTACGCAATGCAAGCGATTTATTTCCATCCAGATGTGTCTCCTGGAGAACGACATGCGGCTTCACTTGTTTAAGATATTGAAACACAGCTGCCCTCTTGAATTTGTTGTTCAGACCCCTAACATTCCATGAAATGATTTTTATCCTACTATCTATCATCTTTAAATAACTTATCTAAAATACCAGACTTCCCCCATGATAACATAATTGTAGCTAAGCAAAATGTGTCTGGGAGTGTGAGCAAGAAAGGAACCACTGATGCAATCTTTATATTACTTATATGACTGTTGTCTAACCTTCCCCCCCCTGCTGTTATACCAGAAACTATTAACCTTACAACAAAACAAAAACCAAAAAATACAAAAAAAAAGTCCGGTATGCAGCTTTGACCCAGTAACCAAAAACTCCAAAAGAGCTCAACCAAAAGTGTCGATAGTTCGGCATAAAAGGAAAAAAAAAATCTTTTAGTCTGCTTCTTGAGACTCCATGTTGGTTCCATGTAAAAGTACAGCCGATTAAATCTAACAATGCTGTAGGTGGTATAATAATAATGAAGATAATTGCGGTGTTATGCAGACCTTTCCATGAAGGCCTCTCAGCTCCAAACAATGAATTCAGTGCAGAAAACAATTCCTCAGGGGCTAAAAGTACTTCAACAGGAGGATAGCCCCTTAAAGCACCTGCAAGCCTGTGCTACTATTCTCGCTCCTCCAACCTCTGGGGAGCCTCCTTCCTCAAATAACTTGGGCATATAGGAGGAAAGTCCTGCTGTATAACAGGAGGCAACAAAAGAAAAAATAGAGTAGGCCAGAGTACAGATCCAGGAACTGTATGATAATGAAAAATAAAGTGAACAAAAGGAACTTCATAGTAAACATTCCAGCAAAGGACAGAGTCATCACAAATTATGATCCAGCCAGTCGTTAGCATCTTGCGGGGTTTCAAAAAATTTCACAGTACCTTTATGTTGTACCCTGAGACGACTGGGGTAAAGCATGCTGTATTTTAACTCTTTCCCTGAGCCGCCTCTTGAGATCCGTAAATGAGCAACGTCTTTTCTGGGTTTCTGCCGAGAAGTCTGGGAATAGCATAATACGGGCGTTCTTGAATTTTAACTCTTTGTGCTTCCTGGCCTCCGCTAGCAGCATGTCGCAGTCCCTATAATTAAGGAACCTTACCAGAAACGGCCTTGGTGGAGCACCTGAGGGTGTGGCTATCGTGGGGAGTCTGTGTGCTCTTTCAGCCACATAAGTGGGGGGAGATCACCCAGAGACAGCAACAAATTGAAAAATCGTTTTGCAAATGCGGTCGTGTCGGCGCCCTCTGCTCCCTCCGGAAGGCCCACCACGCGCACGTTGTTTCGTCGCTGGCGGTCCTCAGAATCGTCTGCTCTGCGTTGTAGAGCCCCCACCATCTCCTTTAGCTCCCTTAGTTGAGACCCATGATTGTGTGAGGCATCTTCCACTTCCGAAATGCGGTCTTCCGCAGTGGTTAGTCTGCCCCCAATCTTATCCAAATCATGGCAGATAAGATTGCATTCTGAGGCCAATAGATCAATGCGCCCCATTAGCTCAGATTTAGATGCCGCTATAGCCTCTATGATCGGACCAGTTATGGCTGCTGTGTCCAGTTCAATTTCTGCCAAGGAGAGAGGATTATCCTCAGGTTGCATGGCAGTAGTAATGTCCCACTGCGCCATCTTTACCTTAGACGTCGTGGCGCGCTGTGTTGTCTTCACAGGAGCTGCATCTGAGGAGGAGTGGGCGGGGCTAGTCGCCATTGTGCCCTCAGAACGGAGATTTTTCTGTTCTTTCGGCGGCTGAGAACGGGGATTTCTCTGTTGTTTCGATGCCGAGGACGGCATATTAAGTCACCCAGACGTCTCCGCTCACTGAGAGACACTGTCGGCAGAGTTACAAACCGCAGAATCGGCTGTAAACAGGATAAAATGCCGGAGATTGACAGGAGCTCAGAGCACACACGTCCTACCTCGATCACATCTCGGCCACGCCCTGACACAGGGTAAATTATGGAGATAGGGGACCACAGGCAGTATCCCAAATTCAGTCTCATCGGTTGATATATATCATGTTAAAAGTAAAAATACCAGGACATAGTGCTCTCCATACGAAAAGGTATAAAATTTATTAAATAAGAAAAATATTACTCACAAAGCATGCACTGTTTCCCAGTGCAGGAGTATACAGCATAAAATTAACCAGATGGGTGGCTGTACTGACATCACAGAGCCCCTCACGAGGAGCTCTGTGATGTCAGTACAGCCACCCATCTGGTTCTACCCTGTGGAAGGGAATGCATGAGTGACCTTGCTGTTAACGCAGAAGGTCCACTCAATAAGGTGAGTAGCCTACACCCTTGGTGGAGGTTCACATTGGTGGTGATACAACGAATACAATCTTATCCTGTATACATCTGACCTGTATTGAGCGCTGCACTGCTATATTTTGTGTATGTGTTTTATTGTTAACCATTTTTTTGTCTTCAGGTACGCCATTCAGCTGCAGAGCGGATTTATTTATCTTGACAGCAACAGCATTTGCTCCCACGATACATAAAGCCATGTATCCAGCGCTGTCGGAGGTGATTTCACCACCACAGTTACATACTTCAGCATATATTTATTTATTTATTTCAGGTACTTATATAGCGCCGTCAATTTACGCAGCGCTTTACATATACATTGTACATTCACATCAGTCCCTACCCTCAAGGAGCTTACAATCTAAGGTCCCTAACTCACATTCACACATACTAGGGACAATTTAGACAGGATCCAATTAACCTACCAGCATGTCTTTGGAGTGTGGGAGGAAACCGGAGTACCCGGAGGAAACCCACGCAGGCACAGGGAGAACATGCAAACTCCAAGCAGGTAGTGTCGTGGTTGGGATTCGAACCAGTGACCCTTCTTACTGCTAGGCGAGAGTGCTATCCACTACACCACTGTGCCGCCCACTACACCACTGTGCCGCCCACTACACCACTGTGCCGCCCCATGCCAAAGCATGGGGGCAGCAGGGGCGGAGGAGCGATTTGCTCCTACCGTTTGCGGGAGGATGCCCCCATGCTTCGGCACACACATATATATATATATATATATATATATATATATATATATATATATATATTTTAGGCACAGGTTGCGTTAAAAGTTTTATTTTTTACTGTGTTTTTTTTTTTGTATTTGCTTTGCAGGTATGGTAAGTCTTACTGTTATACTGTAATGTTACTTTGTTTTATTGTTAACCATCATTTGCTTAGCAGGTACGCCATTCAGTTGCAGCACGGATTTATTTATCTTGACAGCAACAGCGTTTGCTCCCACGATACATAAAGCAGTGACTCCAGCGCTTTAGGAAGTGATTTCACCACCACAGTTTAAAAAAAGAGCATATATGCCAAAGCATGGGGGCAGCAGGGGCGGAGGAGCGATTTGCTCCTACCTTTTGGGGTGGATGCCCCCATGCTTCGGCATATATAAACGGTGCATGTATGCCCATCATTAGAAGTGGGTGGATGAAGGGAGGTATTCTAATAGTGGGCATACCCACCAATCAATCTCTTTTTCATGCAGCCCACAGGCTGCATGAAAAAAAAAAGTTTACAATATATGCCCAACAAGGACCAGCAACGTACTGGTATGTTGCTGGACTTTGAGTGGTTATACCAGAATGATGCCTGCAGGTTTAGGTATCATTCTTTTCAGCCAGCGGTCGGCTTTCATGTAAAAGCAATCCTAGTGGCTAATTAGCCTCTAGAGTGCTTTTACAAGCAGTGGGAAGGAAAGCCCCGCTCCCCCCACCGTCTTCCATGTTTTTCTCTGGCTCTCCTGTCCCAACAGGGAACCTGAGAATGCAGCCGAGGATTCAGCCAGCTGAGCTGATCAGAGACCAGAATGGCTCCAAACATGTCTATGGCCTAAGCAACCGGAAGCTACGGGCATTTCATGACTTAGATTTCGCTGGATGTAAACAGCGCCATTGGGAAATTGGGAAAGCATTTTATCACACCGATCTTGGTGTGGTCAGATGCTTTGAGGGCAGAGGAGAGATCTAGGGTCTAATAGACCCCATTTTTTTTTTTTAAAAGTACCTGTCACTACCTATTGCTATCATAGGGGATATTTACATTCACTGAGATAACAATAAAAATGATTTTAAAAAAATGAAAGGAACAGTTTAAAAATAAGATAAAAAAGCAAAAAATAATAAAAAATAAATAAATTAAAAAAAAGCACCCCCGTCTCCCCCTGCTCTCGCGCAAAGGCGAATGCAAACGTCAGTCTGGCGTCAAATGTAAACAGCAATTGCACCATGCATGTGAGGTATCACCACGAAGGTCAGATCGAGGGCAGTAATTTTAGCAGTAGACCTCCTCTGTAAATCTAAAGTGGAAACTTGTAAAGGCTTTCAAAAATGTTCATCCAACATTTGGGCAATATAGTGTGTTTTAGTGGATTAAAATTTTAAAAAGTGTGTTTTTTCCCCAAAAAATGCGTTTGAAAAATCGCTGCGCAAATACTGTGTGAAAAAAAAAAATGAAACACCCACCATTTTAATCTGTAGGGCATTTGCTTTAAAAAATATATATTATGTTTGTGGGTTCAAAGTAATTTTCTTGCAAAAAAAAAATAATTTTTTTCATGTAAACAAAAAAAAAAATCAGAAAGGGCTTTGTCTTCAAGTGGTTAGAAGAGTGGGTGATGTGTAACATAAGCTTCTAAATGTTGTGCATAAAATGCCAGGACAGTTCAAAACCCCCTCAAATGACCCCATTTTGGAAAGTAGACACCCCAAGCTATTTGCTGAGAGGCATGTTGAGTTCATGGAATATTTTATATTGTGACACAAGTTGTGGAAAAAAGACAAAGCCTATCTGCGTACGGGACCTCGAAAACCAAGCACCGCCTTCAGGCTTTCTAAGGGCGTAAATTTTTAATTTCACTATTCACTGCCTATCAGTTTCGGAGGCCATGGAATGCCCAGGTGGCACAAACCCCCTCCCCCCCCCCCAAATGACCCCATTTTGGAAAGTAGACACCCCAAAAGAACCATCAAAAGAAAGCTCTATTTGTGGGAAGAAAAGGACGCAAATTTCGTTTGGGTACAGCATTGCATGACCGCGCAATTAGCAGTTAAAGCGACAGTGCCAAATTGTAAAAAGTGCTCGGGTCAGTTAGGGGGTAAATCCTTCCAGGGCTGAAGTGGTTAAATTGAATACTAGTTTAACAAAATTACTTTGTGAGCATTAGGAAGCAACACCGTTTCTCCTTTTATTATATTTTCCTTTACCAAGTAGCACTCTGGTTAAGTCCAGAAGGTGCAAAGAGGAAAGAAAAGTAGAAAAGAATGAATGAGAGAGAAGCACAGAGAGCAAAAGAAAAAAAAAAAAAACCACACACACGTGGTCGCCCCTATTACCCATAGGGGTAAAGCTAAGCTACCCCATAGTAGGTTAGGGGACCAACTACTGCTGAGAGGCTAGAGGGGACTGTTCCCTATAAATGAAATTAGGGGAGTCCAGACTTTCCAATTTTTCTCATCTTGCCCCTTTTAGTACCATAGTAAGAGATTCTCCATTTGTTGTATTTCTGTTATCCTGGCAAGCCAATGTGATCTAGCTGGAGGGGTGGTACTGTTCCACAATGCCGGGATACACTCTTTCGCTGCCCTAAAGAGATGTTTTAGGAGTGAATTTTTGTAATTTTTAATGGATAGAGGGGTATCATGTAATAAGAAAGCTGCCGGGTTTTCTCCAAGAGACACCTGTAATTGTTTTGACGGATTCGGCTACCATAGTCCAAAATTCTTTCAGCTTTGGACATTCCCAAAATGTGTGTAAAAGGGTGTCCTCAGACTTCAGACAGCGCCAACAAACATTTGATACCTGCGGGAACATCCGATGCAGTACTCCCAGTGTTCTGCACCATCTAGTAAGGATTTTATACCCTCCTTGATACCTACTCACCAAAGACACCCTGTGAGCAAAAAGTCCTGTCCTGAGCTTGAGAAAGTGACCCCAAGATCCCTTTCCTACAATTGTAGGAAAGCAAGTTCTTGTGGCGCTTCCAGCCTAATCAACGAAGCATAGAAATGTGACGAGTGTCTCAGCAGTTCACCCGTTAAGCAGATTTGTTTAAATGAGGAAGGGGAGCGTACGAGGGCCGTTGGCAATGAACGGAGGAATGCACTAAGCTGTGCCCGGCGAATTAAGTCCAGGTCTGATGAGAAATACCGTTCAACCTCTTTGCTCGTCATCAAGCGGTTGCCAACTGAAAAAATGTAAGAGCCCTGCTGTATCAAGGCAGCAAAGTGAGGATCTGTTAAGCCCAGCTGAAAAGCCGGTGTACCCAGGATTGGGGTTAAAGGGTTCAGATATGGCGATATAGTGGTAGTTTTGAAGACAGTTTTCATTGTCCATAAAGTGGCACCAACAGTTGGGTACATTTTGACAGCCTACAGAATATCAGCGTCCGACAGCCATAGAAGTGGGAAGGACAACCGTTGCCTGCTCCATGTGGACCCATGGTTTCTTGTTTTGAAGCACACACCAGTCAACTACTCGTGCTAAATGCGAGGCTTTGTGATCCTTGACTGGATCGGGAAATCCAATCCCTCCTAATATCTTGGGAAGCGTCAAGATAGCCCTGCGCACTCTTGCTGGCTTTCCGGCCCAGATAAATCAAGAATCTTGAACGAAGGTCTCTTAAAACGGTTGTATACCTATTTTTTAAACTTTTACCTACAGGTAAGCCTATAATAAGGCTTACCTGTAGGTAAAAAAATATCTCCCAAACCTGTACGGTTTAGGAGATATGCCCCTCGCAATGAGCCGCGGACTGCAGCGGCGCATGCGCACATGGGATTCTCGGCTGAAAGCCCGGCAGCCGCCGGACTTTGCGGGAAAAAAGTCTCCTTCGCGCATGCGCGGGAGTGACGACATCGTTGCTCCGGCCACTCAGCGCCGGAGCCGCGATACCCGGAAGGCACGCCGAGGGGAAATGTCAGCTCCCTCGGCGTGGAACTGGTGGGATGCCGGCGCCTCGTTCTAAGGTAAGTATCTCATAATGAGCTAGTATGCAGTGCATACTAGCTCATTATGCCTTTTCCCTTACAGGTGTAGAGAAAAAAAAAATGTCAGCGGGTTTAATACCGCTTTAAGAAACCTGCAGGAAGTTTAATAGGTAAGGCCTGGAGCAAATGAGTCGTGGCAACACATTCATTTTTATGATATTGGTCCTACCAAACTTCCCTATCCCAGCTTTGAAAATAAAGTTTAACCACTTGCCACCCAGGCCAATTCTGACATTTCTCTCCTACATGTAAAAATCATAATTTATTTGCTAGAAAAGAACATAGAATCCCCAAACATTATATTTGTTTTTTTAGCAAAAAGGGAGGGTCAAAACAATGCCTTGTCCCTGTGCAAGACCAGATAAGGCAGCATACAGGACAAGGCCACCAACACAGACACCCACCGCGCTGAAGTGAAAGCGACTAAGAAGGCAACTTTGTGCAAGAGCGTAAGCAAGGGAATATCCCAGACTCTTTTCAAAAGGAAGGCTTCTGATGAGCCAACTCCAAATTCCACACGGCAATAAGGAACGCACACATAACCACACCACCACCACATAAGGAACCCCATAAAAATGTTGACCAAGGAATGCATAGCTAAAGGTATGCTGAAATTAGCCAGAACAGAGACTGGAGCTTTGATCATACTCAAAACAAGCGTCTGATCCATGCCAAGCTGCAAGAAGGCCAACCCCTGAGCCACAGAATGATGGAACCCCAGGGCTTCGCACCAAAAAATATAGACCATCCAGAAGGTAGACTTACGAGCCTTTAACAGAATCTAGATCACCAAAAAAGACACCCCCTGTCAATCCGAACCTGGCTTACAAAAAGCCACACTGTCAAGTCAACGGTAAAACAGGGTATAACACCGGCCCCTGGGACAGAAGGTCCTATTGAACAGGCAGCAGCCAGAAGGTGTCTGCCACCAACCGCACCTTGTCACTGCACCACAAGCAAGGCCAGTCCAGAGCCACCAGGATGAGCAAGAGCCTTTCGGCCTCTATCCTGTGCTACAGATGAGGTATGAGACGGAGGAGCGGAAAGGCGTAGATGAGATTGTACTGATCCCATGGCGCCACATGCGCATCTGTTGCGTCCGCCAGAGGATTCAACGATCTTACCACACATATGGAGATCCATGCCCGGCGTCCCTCAATGAAAACATAATTGATGGAATACCTCCTGGTGTAGGGGTCACCTACCCTGATCCAGCCTCTGAAGGCCGAGAAAGTCTGATTGCCAGTTTCTGACACCTGGCATGTGCACGACGGACAGAGCCAGAACGAAAAGCTCCACCCATCGCAGGATGCTAGACGCTTCCAGCACCACCGCTGCTCTTGCACCTCTCAGATGAATGACATACACCACAACGGTGTCCCCTGTCCAATGGAATCTTGATCTGTGGACCCTTTAGGCCGATCCATCTATTCTATCAGTGACATTATGATCATCTGAAGCTACAGAACATGGATGGGGAAGCGGGCTTTCTCTGGAATCCAGCAATCCTGAGCAGAGTCTGATACCAGGAACTCCTCCCCAGCCCGACAGGTTGACATCAGTCATGACCACAGTCCAGTGAAGGGGAAGGAAGAACAGCCCTTTCTGGAAGGCTGGAGGAACCACCTGAGGAGGGAGGCCCTCGATCGCTCCAGGTGCATCCACATGTCCAAGGCAGCAGGAGACCTGTTCTATTTGGATAGGATTTCCTTCTGCAGTGCTCCTATATGGAACTGGGCATACTGAACCACCTCAAAGGGTAGCCACAAATAGGCCCAAAACCTGCATGCAAAAAAACTCCGGGTAGGCCACCTGCAAGCCAGAGCTTCCAGAGATTGCCTGGTGAGCGGAACACCTTGGGCCGCTCTGAATCGAGGGGCAGACTAAGACTTATGCCCTGTACACACGGTCGGACTTTGTTCGGACATTCCGACAACAAAATCCTAGGATTTCTTCCGACGGATGTTGGCTCAAACTTGTTTTGCGTACACACGGTCGCACAAAGTTGTCGGAATTTCCGATCGCCAACCACGCGGTCACGTACACCACGTATGACGAGACTAGAAAAGGCCGGTTCAGAACCAAGCGCGGCACCCTTTGGGCTCCTTTTGCTAATCTCGTGTTAGTAAAAGTTTGGTGAGACATGATTAGCGCTTTTTCAGACTCGTGGCTTTCAGATCGTTTTCTGCCGTTCAGTTTGTGCTTGTGGGTTTGTATCTGCTCTTCAGTGCGTGCAGCAAGTTCCGCGTGACTTTAATTAGTCATTGTATTATTGTTCGTTCGTTACTGTTTTTCAGGTTGCTCTTCACAGGCCTTGCTGTCCTTCAGTGCGTTCTGTTGCTTCGTTCTGAGCAGCCGACCGTTTTCTAGCCATGTTGCGTATGCGTACTCCTCGTAGAGTTCGTGCTGTGCGGGGGCTTGGTGTTGGGGTCCTGACCTTGACAAGTCCAGTCCATGAACAGGGTAGGGAGGAGTTCATGGACCAAGAATTGGTTGCTTCAGCGTGACCAGTTCTCTCATATGCCTTTGCTCCGTGAGATCCGTGAGAATAATCCTGATGATTTCAGGAACTTTCTCAGGATGACGGACCCTGTGTTTCACCGTCTGTTGGCTTCGCTGACCCCCTATATCAGCAGGCAGGATACCTGCATGAGGCAAGCCATCACTCCGGAGCAGAGGTTGGTCGCTACCCTGCGGTATTTGGCGACAGGGAGAAGTCTGCAGGACTTGAAGTTCGACAGGCATCTCCCCCCAGGCTCTGGGGATTATCATCCCAGAGACCTGTTCTGCCATCATCCAGGTCCTGCAGAAGGAGTATATGAAGGTAAGATTTTTATCCTTTAATATCACATTTCATTGTATTTAATGTGTGCTAATATATTGCATTTCTTTCCTCATTCCCTAATTACCATGATTGTAATATGCTGTGAATGTCCCCTTTGTTCTCATGCATGCTGGATTTTTATGTAATTATTATTTTAGGTCCTTCATACATATTTGCCCTTCAATAACCTCCCCAGCATGGTGTCTCCTGGCCCTATATTCACCTCATGTAGTCACTTAATGTATTTTTTCTGCTCCATAGTAGTGCTTTACCCCAAACACTCCCTAAAATGTTTTGAAATGTTATTTTTGCTTTAAAATCTGGCAGAGTGCCAGAGGCTTTTTTTTTGTGTTGTCCCCAAATAATTTTTAGTAACCCTCCCTCCCCCAACTGCTAAGTCAGCTGATCCCAATTCTCTATCCTCAATCATCTATCTGCTGACTTTGCCAAACCCATACACACTATACCCATCTCTTTTGTGCTCAGATTTATGGATGAATTCCCCAAAGCATGTAGTGCAAGGGCCTGCCTGTATACTTTCAAATGGTACTGTTTAAAGTTTTTGTATTCTATTATTATCTTGATAGGTAATAGCAGAATGTCCAAATGTCCTCAAATGTGTACAATGTGTATTTATATCTTTGTATTATGACACTTCTTACCTGTCCAGTGGGCTGCCAATAGTGTAACTAAGGAGGGGCTGTTCCAAGTAATACCCATTATTTAGGCATTCATCTCTCAATGAAGTGGACAGGGTTACCTGTCCAAGATTTCCACACACCCCATAATGTTTGAAATGGCCCATGAGAGGGGGGGGGAGGGGGAATATGATAGGTGTACCTTATACTTTGGCGTTGTTAAATTCCCCTTAATAAAGGCTATCTGGAGGTTGACCCATAATGTTTGTGCCTAATCTACTTGCCATGTTTCTGACCAAAAATAGTAATGTTTTATTTTTTCCCTCAACAGTTTCCTTCCACGCCACAGGAATGGCAGACTGTGGCCTCACACTTTGCCCAGCGGTGGGACTTTCCTAACTTTGGAGGGGCAATTGATGGGAAACACGTCCACATCGTCCCACCACCCAACTCGGGGTCATACTATTTCAACTATAAGGGGTTCAATAGTATTGTGATGTTGGCGGTGGTGTCGGCTAATTACGACTTCTTGTATGTGGACGTGGGGAAGAATGGCCGGATGTCTGATGGTGGAGTCATCGCCCAGACGGAGTTCTACAGGCGTCTCCAGAATGGCAGCTTGGACTTGCCAGCTCCAGAGGACAATGTGGAAGGACTCCCATTCGTGTTCGTTGCTGATGAAGTGTTTGCGCTGGGGGACCACCTGATGCGGCCATTCCCGATGAGGACCCTCACCCCGGAACAGAGGGTTTTTAATTACCGGCTGGCCAGAGCCCGAAGAGTGGTGGAGAACACATTTGGAATCCTGGCCAGCCGGTACCGCCTATTTATGACACCCATCCATATGGCGGAGTATAAACTGAACCATATTATACTGGCGTGCTGTATTCTCCATAACTTTTTAAGGAAACATTCGGCCAACTATGCTGGCTCAGTTGGGCCTGAGGCCAGAATGATACATGAAACCACACTGACGGCGCTTGAAAGCGGCCATCCTGGCTTGCCCTCCCTGAGTACCCGTGATGTCCGGTTACGCTACCTGGAGTTCTTTGCGGGTAGGGGGGCTATCAATATGCCAGCAAATCTGTGAAGCCTTTTTATAATAAAAAAAAATAAATAAATTCTTTGTGGACATTTACTGCTGTGTTGAGTCCAGAAAATGGCGTGATTGTGTAACCTTATTATACAAAGCACTGTTGGCTGTTATTTACTAAATGCAAAAACACATTTCACTACAAGTGCAGTTGCAACTGCAATGAAACTGCACTTGTAGTGCCAAGAGGATTTGCCCTTAGTAAATAACCCCCATTTTCTCCAAAAACACCAATGACATCACCCCAAAAGTGTTGTAGCGTTGAGACAATAATCCACACATTCTTGCTTAACACACTTTTTTATACCTGCACAATCACATGTGCATTTACCAAAGGTTTTTCAAACAAACCAACATGTTTGTTGTATAACAATTTTTGGGGTAGCATTATCAAAAATAGAAATGTCCATTTTAGATAAAACAGGCATGTGTAAAACCAACAAGAAAGACACAAATCTTGAACTTACAAACGTCACATTTTGTAGAACTTGAAGGCAATATCTGACATGAGTATTTAGGAACTGTGTTTGATATTGCGTTCAGATGGTGTGAAGTCACCCCTGGAAAAGCCAAATTTGGAAGATGCACACCAATTTACCAATGTCAACATGTGATAGCTGCCATCACGGGGGATCAAGGGACGTGTTTTGGGGGAGCAAGCCCTTCCTCGCCGCTACTTTATTATTGAGGAAGGGGTTGCACCCCCAAAACGCATGCATTGATCTCCCGTGATGGCAGATAGCACATGTTGACACACTGTGTGCATCCTCCAAATTTGGCTTTGTGAAAAATCACAACAACATTTTGCACACTGTAGCACACAAAAGAAGAAAGTGATTTGGAGGGGTTTTAAACTCGCCCCAAAACATCAATGATGTTTTTATTTTTTTGAACATCATTGATGTATTTCTTGATGTTTTCCAATTGTAAATTACACCCCATGATCTCCCCGATCAGGATCTGGGCACTTTCGGATGTGAAAGGATCTGGATCCACAACATCATGATCACCTAAAAATAGAGGAACCCCCAAAAAAATTAGGTGTTAAAAATATGCCGCCATCCATCTCTTACCTGAGCCTGTGGTCGCAGACACTCACCTGTTGTGGTGACTAGTTGCACCACGTCTTCTTCCTCCTGCTCTTCTTGGGTTGGAGGTATTTCCCCTTCTTCCAGAGGGGGGGGTCTCTGGTCTCCTCGGATGAGGGGTGTCCTCCAAGTCTTTTATCACCTATGTAAAACAAAATGGTATAATTAGCACACAGATATTTGATGGCAGAACTAGAAACAGGAAACATTGCTTGGAAGTGGGGTACAATTGTCTATTTTACCTGTTTGGTACAAGATTCACAGATGTAGCCCCCCCCCCCCTGTAGTATACACTGGAGCACCTGTGTGGGTCCCCTAATAAAAATGGTGTTCTGGGGTCCCACACTAGTGCTCCAGTGTCCAGATGTGAAAACAGCTGCTGAGTGTCATCTCCTTACACAGAATCTACTTTGCATTTCATTCTAGTAACAAAGCCATCTACACAACCCAATTTTTTTAAGACAAGTATAGGGCGTAAAAATGGTGGCCAAATGCTTAAGGCCTAAACAATGGTATTTTTGAGTCCGAAAGAAAAATGTTTGATACGAACGAATAATGTGCCCATGAACATGAAAGTTGCCATTTTAAACTGTACAACAGTTCCTAAAAGCACATGGAGCAGCACAAACGTAACATAAAGAATAGGAACACAGCACAACTACTTACTTTTTTGCAGCACTCTCCGGATCTTTCTGTACTGCTCATGTTCTCGTAATTTGAGGTCCGACCACCGGTTCCTGAGCTGATCTTTCGATCGTCATACCCCGAAATTCCGGTGCAGACTCCTGACCCCTTTCGCCATGATCTTGGCCTTTCTGATATTGGGGTTGGGGTAAGGCCCATACTTCCCGTCATAGTCGGCCTTCTTCAGGATGTCCACCATCTCCAACATCTCCCCAAAAGGACATATTTGAGTCCTTAAATCTCCTTCTGGATCGGGACGTGTCCGGATCCGGCCTTTCCTCCTCCTCCTCCTCGTTGCTACAATTAGCACGATCCTGCTTTGTCTCCGCCATGTGCTCTTCCCCCACTGCGCCGAACGAAAAGGGGCGGGGAATAGACTAGAAAGAACGTCAGGGGCGGGCGGAATTACACGCACGCGCAGTGTGTATAAAGCGTAACACGCGTGCGTCTTACGTACGATCTGTGAGCGGAGGAAGGAGCATCGGAGGCGCCGTTCGTGATAACGAAGGTAGGATCTAAACTTGAGCCTATACTGCTTCGAAATGGAAGCCTATATTGTAACAAGATTAGGGGAGTTTGGCCTGACATTAGGGTTTGTCTTGTGTTGTGTCTTGCAAAGAAAATGGATGGGTTCAACGACCACAATTTCCTCCCCCTGTTCATTGACAAATACAGGGAGCTGCCCTGTCTGTGGCAAGTGAGACACCCCCACTATAACCATAAACAAAAGAGGCAGGCAGCGCTGGAGAAACTGCTGGAGTTGGTGAAGCCGGTGGTCCCCATAGCAACCATCCCCTACTTAAAAGCTAAAATTTGTGGCCTGAGGAGCACTTATCTTAGGGAGCGCAAGAAGGTCACAGATTCCCAGAGGTCCGGAGCTGCAGCAGATGACGTTTATGTCACCAGGCTGTGGTACTATGAGAGACTGCGATTTCTGTCAGACGACATTCAAGTCAGGGAATCCCTCTCCACTCTTCCTTCCACCCCAGCTAAAGCTTCCGATGTCCAACCTGGGCCTTCCAGCCCGGAAGAAGTGGAGGAGCCCAGCTGGAGCCAGGTAAAGCATTCTTGTACAGCTTTCTGGTCAATAAAATGTTTACTAGATGTTCTTATTGATCACTAATTGCTGATTTAATAAAGTGTTTTACATATCAATAGACAGTAGTGAGCACCCAAATTTGGGACAAGAAAGAAAAATGCTGGGCTCAGAAGGATAGTCTGTTATATTTGTTAACATTCAATTTGCAACAGTCATGAGATGAAAATTGTGTGTGATTGATGAAAAAAATACTAAAACTATGTCCCTTTTTCATACACAGGAAGACCTCAGCCAGGAGGAGGTTGTGGAATGTGGCAACCAGGAGGAGGCGGGGATTAGTGGCAGCCAGGAGGAAGGGGGGCCAAGTGGCAGCCAGGAGAAGCCTGGGACCAGTCGCAGCCTGACTGAATCTTAGGTTCCTCCCCTCCGCCTTCCATACAAAAGAGCCAGGAAGACGACTGAGTCCCGTGCAGGATTCTGCGTTCAGGCTGATTCAGGAGGCTCGGCGTCCCTACGAGCCTTACCCACTCCTGAAGAGGCCTTTGCCTGCATGGCTGCCACCAAACTGCAGGGCATGCAGGAGGGTCAACGCAGGCTCTGTGAGGACCTTATGTATAAAGTCCTACGTAAGGGGGTGAGTGGGGAACTAACACCCAAGACCGACGTGGTTGAGTTGGACCATCCTCCTCCTGCTGCCACAACTCCACCACCACAGCTACCGCGTGGAAGGAAGCGTGGAAAGAAGACCTGAGAGTGATGACCCTGGGTTCAGTCTGGTCTGACAGAAGCTGCAATCTCTCATATGACCACAGCCTGGGGACACAGATGTCTTTTGCTGCTTTCCGGATCTCTGGGACTTCTGGACCAGACTGCCCTCCCTTAGATAAGGACTCCTCAGGCCACCAATTTTGCTTTGAAATAGTTGATGTCTGCCCTGGGGGTCAAAGGCTTCACCCACTTCTGCTGTTTCTCCAGCGTTGCCTCCCTCTTTGTTTAGTTGTGAGCCCTTAATACATTTTTTTAATGGGAAATTATACTCTCCTGTGTGTGTTTTCATCCAAAAAGGACCGTTTGTTGGTGACGATTCAGGTACATTTGTAAAATACAATGTGAAATTAACAAGGGACACCAACACCAAACAATCTCCTACAGATTAAATAGAACATCATATCAATGGTGTTGTGGGAACTTGTCACAAAAAACACACACATTTTCGGGTGTACAAATCAAAATCACCACAAAAAAATAACACCCTTCAAAAAAATACAAACAAAAAAAGAATCTACATTAAAGCCGACAAAAAAAAAAAAAAATACAACAAAAATATGTTGTCAGATGTGAGAAATCAAAATATATTGAGGGAATCCCGATAAATAGTAACAAAATAAGTTTTGTGAGAAGTCTGTGTGAATATGAGCAGCAGAACTACGATATTCTTGTCACATTATAAAGAAGAAGAAATTGAGCTGTATTAAACCATTTTTAACATTGCAGCGTGACGAAAGTGCTGTATCCATTGCGAACGCTAAGTTTACCAGAACGAGCTGTTCCGTGTCAGAATTTCTTCTGAGCATGCGTGGCACTTTGTGCGTCGAAACAGGCCACACACGGTCGGAATTGACGCGTACGGGGCATAAGACTAAAGACTAAGCGCTTGGATGGGGTCAATGCAGACTTCCTGAGGAGCAGAATCCAACGAAACACATAGTAAAACTTCACCAGGGGCATGTGAGACTCTGCCCAAAGAAGCAATTCATCCAGATAACTGATCACATTGATCCCCCGTTGTCTCAGGAAGACCAGGAGTGGGCCAAGACTTTGGCAAATACCTGGGAAATGGAGGCCAGACCGAAGGGCAGAGCTACAAACTGATAATGTGCATCCCAGATAGAGAAGCTTAAGGTACGCTCATGTCCCACGCAGATGGGAATGGGCAGGTCCTTGATGTCTACGGATGCCCAAAATGAAAAATCCCCATGGTGAAGGGAGGCACCACCAAACAAATGAATTTCAGTGTGAACTTGTGGATTCGCACAAAGGCATTCAGGGCCTGGAGATCCAGGATCACTGTTCCTCTTGGGGATTGTTAACAGATTGGATAAAAGCCCCATAACCACTACGCCTTGGGCACAGGGACAATCACTCCTCAAAGGAACAGATCTTGTGCAGCCCTGTACAGGGTCCGGTGAGAGCCACACATTGGAGGGAAAGAACCTATTTGATGGAAAGGAATGAAATTCAAATTCCTAGCCTGAGAGAATGGTTTTGAGAACTGTAAAGGAAATTTGTAGGTTCTGTATATAATTGTATTCTGTTTTCTATGTATTGCACACTGCCCTCACAGTGCACATTGCACTAATATGTTTTCATTACAAGTTTGCATTGTTTTGAGTCCCGATTATAATTAGTCTGCCTATGTTACGCCCCTTGTTACCACAAACATACAATTGTAATATTTATGTGATCCCTACGTAAATAATGTGTATAAAAACCTTCAATTGCATCATAATCAAAAAAGAACAGTTATTTAGAAAGATGTGGAGTGTATCTTTTGTGACTGTTCCCTACTGCAGTAGTTATTAATTTGGAACCACTAATCAATATGAGGATAGGAGTTGACTATCTATTCAATTCCCATAATATGGTGTTTATTCCTTTTATGTCACTGGTAAAGGTGCAGCAGCTACATTAGGATAGTGTAGCCTTAAGTTTAAGTTGCTGAAGCCGCACAGCACGGCTGCACATTGCCATGATAGATTATAGGTTAGTCCTGGTTAGCTTAGTATACGGGCAGGCCGGGACACAGGAGAGTGCAGGGTGATGTCAGGAAGGAGGGACTTAAGCAGCTTCAGCTACCCATTGGCAGCGTGGGGTGGTGCAACACGGCCTCCTCAGCCAATGGATACACAAAATGCACTGTCCATCACTGGAAGCAAATCATCCTGCAGGCTTCGTGTCTAGTGCGGGTGCAGGATTGAGTGGCGGTTGTGATTTGGGCACAAATCTGAAGATGAGCACTGAAAACATCATGCTGCATTTTAGTGGGGACCCCACTCTCGCTGAAGGGTTGGAGGCATAGCTTTTCTCTAAACCCAATAAACAATACCAAACATATACTCTTTACAAAAAGTATGGAAGAAAGCAAAACTACAAAAGATTACAGGCTATACTAGCTTCAGCCCAATATGCAATAAACATACCTACCCTTAATTGGTTAAGCTACAACATGCTGCTAGGTGGCGTGCAATTAGGTTGATGCATCTCAAACATATTTTTGAAAATGGAATTTTATGGTCTTTTGCCCAACTACAGTCTAGATTTGGTATTCCCCTTAAATATGTTATTTTACTATGTGTAACTGAAACACACTGTTGCAGCCCAGGGGTCTATAGAGCCATTCGACTTCTCAACTACCCCGGTATTCGGTCTCATGCAGCAGTTTATCTCTACAAAAGGGCCTTATTTCTAATTGCTATGCCATACTACTGGGGTTTTATATTTTATAAATTCTCCTAGTTTAGCATGTGAGAAGTGAAAAAGAGACATGGGTGATCAATGGGAAGAGACAGTAGAAACTGCTCATTTATGCTCTCTAAATGTCTCACAGAGACTGTCTCAGTTATATATTTTATAAAGAGCTCATTGTACTCCACGGGCCTGCGCCCAGATCCTTTATGCACTAGGTGTGACAGAGATACAGGTGACTTAATGCACTTAATCTGGAGGGGCCCATGGCTTCACTGTTTCTGAAATAGAACGATAAACACAGCATTTCAGATTAACATTCCTGTGGAGCCAAAACACTATTTTGGGTATGCTTAATGATGTTACCCCAGATACGTTTGAGAGGGGCGGCAGCTAGGGCCCTGTTTCAAGCTCGTAGGCTTCCATTACTTCATTGGCTCTCTCAGACCCCCCCCCCACAACACCATAGATGTGGCTTGAACAAATATGTAAAATACTAACAACTCGTTTAAAACCAGTTAAAGGCTGAACTTAATCATCGTGAACAAGTTGGGTTTATTCCCCTACGCCAAACAGGTGACTATGTTCACAGAGCTTCATTACTTGCTCATGCAATCAAATCTAGACATTTACCAGCATGTTTTCTTTGCCTCAATATTAAAAAAGATTTTGCCATGGTCTCATGGTCCTAACTTCAGTACACTCTTCAAAAATGGGGGTTTGGATCCCATTTTCTGAAGTGGATTTCATCCCTATGCGATAAACCGAAAGCATATATCAAATATTGCGGGTTTTAAATCTGACCTATTCCCTGTTGAAAGTGGCACCCCTCAAGGATGCCCTCTTTCCACACTTTTTTGCTCTCATCATCAAGCCCCTTGCCCAATTGATTAGATTGGGCAATTAAAGGTATTGAATTAGGTAGATATCATAAAGTCTGCCTTTTTGCTGATTTCTTACTCTTTATTACCTCTCCCCATATCACAGCACCTAGTCTCCTTTCAATCTTAAACCATTTTCACACATTTCAGGTCTGACTGTTAATTACCAAAAATCCACTGCACTCAACATCTCCCTATCTCCTGCTGAACTTCAACTTGCTTAAAAATCGCTCCCGTTTGCATGGACTCCACATCGACTGCCATACCTAGGAATACAACTTACTGCTAAAATAACTGGATTTATATTCAGCTAACTTATCGCCTTTATCTGGGGCACAGCTAAATCCACTCTGTCTTCCACAACAACATGGTGGCTTAGGTCTCCCCAATATGACTGCCTATTATCATGCAGCTTACCTTTACATTTACCTAAATACCATGCCGTAAAGGAAGCTCCGCTATGGGTAACAATTGAGTCTGTCGACTGTGACGCTATCTTAGCAGCCAATATGTTATGGTTACATCCAGTTGATCATACCTCTATCCACAATCCTATCACTAAACACTCTTTATCCATCTGGGATAGATTCAAAACCACTCTCTGCCTTTAATCGCCCCATATACCACTTCTTTCTTTTATTAAAAACCCTGCCTGGATTTCCCCCAATTCCTTTAATGCGTGGAGTGCAGCTAATCCATTTAGATTATATAAATTTGTATCCGTATCTTCTTTACACTTTTCCTATTCTGTGTGAAATGTGTGGACTTCCCCAATCAGAATTATTCCGTCATTAACAGATTTAATTTTTTTTCCCAACCATACCTACAATCAGGCACCCCGTTTACCTAGATCTCGCATTTTGAACATATATGTAATTAAGTCCCATATATCAGAGTACTTGTTTTGATTCTTTATAAACAAATTCTAGTAGTTTTGAAACTAGACCCCTCCCTAGGTTTACAAATGGGAACAAGATCTAAACCGCTCATTCAATGATACTACATGATATGATTAGCCACTGAATCTGCTTCCTCTAATGTTGTTGCTATGGAAACAAATTATAAGGTGCTTGCTCGTTGGTATTTATTTCCTGCTAAAATAGTGACTACACTCCAGATTACCCTGCAGCTTGTTTTGGTTGTTTTTCACGCTCTGTCCTGCCTCCTAACTCCATCTAGGGTGAGACTATAGCCCACAAATTTTGGAAGACAGTTTTTGATTTAGCTTCTAAAAAGTTCAAAACTTCCATACAACCCAATCTTGCTATAGCTCTTTTGAATCTAAAACCCAGACAGAATTAAACAGAATTCTGTTTAATTCTATTTAATTTTAACTTGTTTTACAGCTCTTAACAGCCGCAAAACAAACCATAGTTAAGGCATGGAAAACTCAAAATTTGATTTTAGCCGAAACCATTCACAGAACCAAGAGCCCTTGTCCATGCTAAACTGGAAGCAATTAAGAGTGATCAAATATGCAAATTTGAAAAAATGTTGGTTACCATGGGTTTAATACGGTTTACCTCCACACTTTGATGAAACTTTACTATTGCCATGGTAATACTTAATTATTATTATAATACAGGATTTATATAGCGCCAACAGTTTACGTAGCGCTTTACAACTTGAGGGTAGACAACACAAATACAATACACTTTAATACAGTAGAATTTAGAGGGCCCTGCTCCTTAGAGCTTACAATCTAAGAGGAAAGGTCAAGAGATACAAGAAGTAATAACTGTGGGTGATGTGCTGATTGATTAGATAAATGTACAGTTGTTAGGTGGGGGCCAGATAGACTTCTCTGAAGAGATGAGTTTTCAGGGATCGTCTGAAAGTGGATAAGGCGGATTGGGGTAGAGCATTCCAGAGGATGGGAGAGGCTCTGGAGAAGTCCTGAAGGCGAGCATGGGATGAGGTGACAAGGGAGTTTGAGAGCAGGAGGTCTTGGGAGGAGCGAAGAGAACGATTAGGTTGGTATTTTGTGACTAGGTTAGAGATGTAGCTGGGGGCCAGGTTGTGGATGGCTTTGTAAGTTATAGTTAGTATCTTGAATTTAATTCGGTGACTGAGTGGCAGCCAATGGAGGGATTGGCAGAGGGGTGTAGCAGACGCTGAGCGGTTTGTGAGGTGGATGAGCCTGGCAGCAGCGTTCATGATGGACTGAAGTGGGGATAGCCTATTTAGAGGTAAACTAATGAGGAGGGAGCTGCAGTAGTCGAGGCGGAAGTTGACCAGGGAGTGGATTAGAAGCTTTGTGGTGACATTGGTTAGGAAGGGGCGTATCTTCGAGATGTTGCAGAGATTGAGGCAGCAAGTTTTGGATAGGGATAGAATGTGGGGTCGAAAGGTTAGTTCAGAGTCCAGGATTACACCTAGGACCTTGGCGTGGGGAGATGGGTTAATAGTTGAGCCGTTGATATTGACAGAGAAATCAGGGGAAGTGGCACTCGAGGGACGAAATATCATGAGCTCGGTTTTGGATAGGTTGAGTTTGAGGAAGTGATGTGACATCCAGGCTGATATGTCTGCTAGTAAGTTGGTAATGCGTTAGGAGACAGATGGAGAGAGCTGGGGGGTGGAGAGATAGATTTGGGTGTCAGCGTAGAGATGATATTTAAAGCCGGGGGAGGCAATCAACTGACCCAAGGAGGTGGTGTAGATTGAGAAAAGGAGAGGTCCAAGAACAGAACCTTCATTTACCCTTTCATCACCCTTCATTCAGTTGAAGCCGCACTACCTCTATCAAATTTACCCTTTACTCCAGCTGTATTTTTTTTCCCTTTTCTTTGCTTCTTCTATCCCCTTACTCCTTTTTCATGACCCTTTACCTTTCATCAGTTGTGGTACTCACAGGGTTGTTTCTCCAGACCCATTGAAATGTACTTTTGCTTTACTGATTAATCGCCTTGTTTTTTAAAACTAGACCAACAGACAATAATCTACCTTTCTCTTTCTTTTCAAAATGTATGACATTGGACTCTGACAGTCTGATGCTTATATGGTGCGATATTGCATTTGTATTTGAAGTAACTACTTTGTTACTCCTTGAATATGTACCACAATCCTTGTAAAATTCAGATAGTTCTCCTTTATTTTATTCAAAACAACAAATTTGACACAGAAAAGCTAATATATCAGCATAGAGGCAGCCCCTCCAAATTTGAGAAGTTACGGGGTGGTTGGTTAGCCTCCCCTGGTTTAGCTGCAGCTGATCTAGTATTGGATAGATTACTTTGGTGCCATGAACTTTGAGATTTGTTTTCCCGTATAACTATCGTTCCAGTGACCCATGTTAAATGGTGCACTAGGGATAGTATCTTAGTGATGGTACCTTCTTTTATGTCTTTACTTACTGCATAATGCTTTACTGATGTTTTTATGGTGGTGTATTTTATGTATTCTGACTGTACTGTATGTACTAAAGATTTTGTGACATTTCAATGTCCAGTACTGTATAATTAGGTTTACCATTCACCATTTTTTCACAGCTATTGCTGGTGAGATGTAAAATATGAGAGGGTGCCTAAACATGGCCTCAATAAATAGGTACTGCTAAATGAGACAGCAAGAGGAAAGCGTTATTTAAAACAAGTAAAAAAAAAAAAAAAAAGTGCTACTTACCACAATATCCTCCTCTGTGACCCTTGGATGCAAATTATTCACAGTCATTTTTGTGCCTTCAATAGGGCTAAAAGCAGGCTAAAAAAAAACAAAAACAAATTTAACCACTTCTGGACCAAGCCTGACACTTGTTGTTTACAAGTTGTTAAAATCAGTATTTTTTGCTAGAAAATTACTTCGAACCCCCAAACATTATATTATATTATATTATATATATATATATATATATATATATATATATATATATATATATATATATATATATATATATATACATACATACACATACACACATATACACACACACAGTGGGGACGGTAAGTATTCAGACCCCCTTACATTTTTCACTCTTTGCAGCCATTTGCTAAAATCATTTAAGTTCATTTTTTTCCTCATTAATGTACACACAGCACCCCATATTGACAGAAAAACACAGAATTGTTGACATTATTGCAGATTTATTAAAAAAGAAAAACTGAAATATCACATGGTCCTAAGTATTCAGACCCTTTGCTGTGACACTCATATTTAACTCAGGTGCTGACAATTTCTTCTGATCATCCTTGAGATGGTTCTACACCTTCATTTGAGTCCAGCTGTGTTTGATTATACTGATTGGACTTGATTAGGAAAGCCACACACCTGTCAATATAAGACCTTACAGCTCACAGTGCAAATGAGAATGAGGTCAAAGGAACTGCCTGAAGAGCTCAGACAGAATTGTGGCAAGGCACAGATCTGGCCAAGGTTACAAAAAAAATTCTGCTGCACTTAAGGTTCCTAAGAGCACAGTGGCCTCCATAATGCTTAAATGGAAGACGTTTGGGATGACCAGAACCCTTCCTAGAGCTGGCCATCCGGCCAAACTGAGCTATCGGGGGAGAAGAGCCTTGGTGAGAGAGGTAAAGAACCCAAAGATCACTGTGGCTGAGCTCCAGAGATGCAGTCGGGAGAGGGGAGAAAGTTGTAGAACGTCAACCATCGCTGCAGCCCTCCACCAGTCGGGGCTTTATGGCAGAGTGGCCAGACGGAAGCCTCTCCTCAGTGCAAGACACATGAAAGCCGCATGGAGTTTGCTAAAAAACACCTGAAGGACTCCAAGATGGTGAGAAATAAGATTCTCTGGTCTGATGAGACCAAGATATAACTTTTTGGCCTCAATTCTAAGCGGTATGTGTGCAGAAAACCAGGCACTGCTCATCACCTGTTCAATACAGTCCCAACAGTGAAGCATGGTAGTGGCAGCATCATGCTGTGGGGGTGTTTTTCAGCTACAGGGACAGGATGACTGGTTGCAATCGAGGGAAAGCTGAATGCAGCCAAGTACAGGGATATCCTGGGTGAAAACCTTCTCCAGAGCGCTCAGAACCTCAGACTGCGCCGAAGGTTTACCTTCCAACAAGACAATGACCCTAAGCACACAGCTAAAATAACGAAGGAGTGGCTTCACAAAAACTCTGACTGTTCTTGAATGGCCCAGCCAGAGACCTGACTTAAACCCAATTGAGCATCTCTGGAGAGAACTAAAAATGGCTGTCCACCAACGTTTACCATCCAACCTGACAGAACTGGAGAGGATCTGCAACGAGGAATGGCAGAGGATCCCCAAATCCAGGTGTGAAAAACTTGTTGCATCTTTCCCAAAAAGACTCATGGCTGTATTAGATCAAAAGGGTGCTTCTACTAAATACTGAGCAAAGGGTCTGAATACTTAGGACCATGTGATATATCAGTTTTTCTTTTTTAATAAATCTGCAAAAATGTCAACAATTCTGTGTTTTTCTGTCAATATGGGTTGCTGTGTGTGTACATTATTGAGGAAAAAATGAACTTAAATGATTTTAGCAAATGGCTGCAATATAACAGAGTGAAAAATTTAAGGGTGTCTGAATACTTTCCGTCGTGTGTGTGTGTGTGTGCGTGTGTGTGTGCGTGTGTGTGCGTGTGTGTGTTAGCAAAGACCCTAGAGAATAACATGGTGGTCGTTGCAATATTTTATGTCACATGCCATTTGCGCAGCAGTCTTTCAAACGCTAAAGACTACCCCGTGCTCGCGGTGAATCGCCGCTCGTTTTAGCGGCACTGTGTGGACGGTAGCGGGGTGCTTTTAACCCAAAAAGAAGGGGTTAACAAGGACTTCAAAGCACCCCAAAAGCGCCACTGCCTTAGCGTTTTGCAGGCGCTTCGGCAACGCTGCCCATTCATTTCAATGATGCTCGCAGGACTTTATTTCAAGCACACCACCCCAGTGTGAAAGCTCCGGTCTCCAGGAGGGATGGGAGACTGGGGCAGAGAGGCGAAAGGTGGTTGGGGGGGGAATTGTCCCCTCCCGATCCTTATGATAATGGCCGAGCGGCTCATTAGCCGCATCGGTTATCATTAGATAGCTGACCATTAGTTCTAACAAAAAGGTACTGGGGTGATGCCTGCAACTGCAGGTATAACAACTTCAAGCAAATAACGTGCAGGTATGTGATTTTGCATGAAGTGGTTGAAACAGAAACTTGCATAAAAAGGTAAAGGACATATTTTGTTTTTTTAAATAACAAACATGTTATACTTACCCCCTCTGTGCAAGGGTTTTGCACAGAGTGGCCCCAATCATTCTCTTCTGGGGTCCTCACACGGCGCTCCTGGCTCCTCTTCTTGTATGCCCCCTCAGGGACCCGCTTTCCCTGGGGGCACTCATGCGGACGCCCGAGTCCTGCTGCTGCATCCATTGACAGACAGCAGGACTTGGCCCCACCCCCCGTGTCACTGGATTTAATTGACAGCAGCGGGAGCCAATGGCTCCCACTGCTACCAATCTATCCAATGAGGACCCAAGACAGCAGCTAGAGCTGCTGTGCTTGTCCCAGTAATTGAACGATCGGGATCAGGAAAGTAAAAGGGGGGCTCTGGGAGACTGCTGCACTACAGAAGGTTTTTCACCTTAATGCATTAAGGCGAAAAACCTTGAGGGTTTACAACCCCTTAAAATGTTGTATCTTTGATTTTGCGCTGCTTGTTATTAATATTTGATACAAAGATTTATGTATCTGTGAGTTAGTAATATGTATTGTTGTGTTTAAAAGTTTGTTCCTCTTGTATGGAAACAATTGATTACCGTTTTTGATACTTTTTGATTTGCATGAACTAACAATTTTTCAGGACAAGCTTTTAGGGCATCTCCCCTTCAAGTTTCAAGCAAAACTGCTTGTGGCGGTAAAATGTCTGTAGGCAATTATAGGGTCTTAAATTGAAAAGAGGGTTTATTCTATGATCATAAGACCCCATTTCTTGCTTAAATACAGCATATGGTTAAAATTGACATGAATAATACCAACATTTATAGTCCTAAGATTTGTTTTGATGGCACAGCTGACAGTAACCATCTTCCCCCTTATATAGTACCTAAATACACTTTTCATATTATGTATACAGTGCTGTGAAAAAGTATTTTCCAGCTCCCCCCCCCCCCTTTTTTTTTGCATATTTGTCACATTTAAATGATTCAGATCAAACAAATTTTGTTACACAAAAATAACCCAAGTAAAAATATTTGTTTTAATGCATCCACATCGGAGGGTTTTCTAGCACGAACGTCCCTGTTTAAGGTCATGCAACAGCATCTTATGGACAGAGACTGAATAAGAATCCAACGATAAGCGAGCTCTGCATCCCAAAGGGTTTCAAGCAGTGGTTTCAGTGCCCTGTTTTGTATAAGCGAAAGATCCGGAATAAAAAGGACAGCTTTTTAGGGTCGTCTGACGGCGGTCTCAGTGCCCTGTTGGCACGATGAATCTCAATGTGTGCTGGGGCATCTTGGCCTACAATCTGCTTGAAGATGCCCTGTAAAGTGGGGACTATGTCCCTTAATGAAGTTGCTTCCGGCAGGCCCCCATATTGGCTCTGCGGCCCAAATTTTCATAGTCATCCAGCTGATGAGGAGGGAATCGATCCATTTATCTTGTGCCAAGCATCTCTCCTTCAATGCCTGTAAAGTAGGGATCATGTCCTTCACATTCGTTTCTAGTGATTCAACTCTACCCCCTGGGTGAGTAGTCTCGGCCTCCAAATTCCCAATCTCCTGCTGCAAGGCCTTCTCCACCCATGTTGCGAACCACTCTAAAGCCTCCTTAGTGGGGTGAGACCAAATGTGTGAGTGTAGGTCTCGATCCCCCAGGGCATCTGCCGCATCAGATGCCCTTGTTGTGGCTGTCCAAGGAGCACGGGGAGGAATTTATGCAGGCACCAACCTCAGACATGGTATAGGTGAGGCCGTGTGTGAAGTGGTGGAGTCTTGTGCTGACGCCATCTTTGAAGACTCGATGGGTCCCTGGAGACCCCCGGAAAAGTAGAAGTCGAAGGAGCAATGTTGGAGTTCACTGAGGCTGAGGGGACTGTCGCCATATGGGAGGCATTATTTGTTGGGGAAATTGCCCATCACACTGATGCGGGTGCTATAGAAGAAACGGGTTGCCTGAAGCTCGAGGTCAGCATGTCCTCACGCTCTCATGCCAAAGCCACACCTTCTGATAGTGTTTTTGACCACAGCGCTGTGCTAAATATATACCTGATTAAGGAAAATTGTTATCCATACTTATAGTAATTTTCCTTTCCTGGATCCTCCCCATGTCAGCCTACTATGGGTCAGCTCCGCCCTGCTTTGACCCCTCCAGGACCACCTCTTTTCTAGCCCATAAAAGGGCAGCTGTCTGCCCACACCAGTGTTTAAAAAAAAAAACCCTGCCTCGCGACGGATAAACTGGGTGGGAATCCTCCGGCTGACATGGGAAGGATCCAGGAAAGGAAAATAACGGTAAGTATGGATAACAATTTTCCTTATTCCTGGATCTCCCCATGTCAGCCTACTATGGGATGTAACAAGCAATATTAAGAAGGGAGGGAAGACAAAAAATTAAAAATAAGCCAAAATCTCAATGCAACTCAAAATTTTTATTGGGCAACAGCCGCCGTAATAACTTTACAGCCAAATGTTTCCTCAGGCGGACAAGCCATATTAAGCTTGTAATGCCTAATAAAAGGTGTTGTGGTGCATGCTCCAGCTTGCTGCTCTGTAAACTACCTCAGGGGCAACCTTCGCGTATGTCCAGGATGCTGCCATACCCCTTGTCGAATGTGCTTTGATCTCTGAAGGAGGAGGAAGGCCCAGCGTTTTGTATGCCATACCCCTTTTAGGCCCCATTGGGAAAACCTACAGCTGATCTTGTTTGCCAAAGCTTTTAGTCCATTTCAGGTAGGTTGAAACCGCAGAGACCAGGTCTAACCTACTCCACTCATCAGCTGTATCCGCAGGAAAGGCTGGGAGAATGACCTCCCAGTTAATACGAAATTATGTGGCCACCTTAGGTAGAAAGCTAGGTATCGGCCTAAGGACTATCTTGTCTGGGAGCACCAAACAATATGGTTCTTTAGATGAGAAGGCGCACAACTCTGAGTCTTCTTCTGGCCGAGGCCACGGCTAGTAAAAAACAAAAAACTAAAGAAATAATGAACAAAAGAAAGCTTGATCAAACAGAGGAACCAGCAATGTTCCCAAGACTAGTGTTAAGTCATCTTTTGGAAAAAACAATTTCAATGGAGGTCTGATTTCTATGGCTGCCCCTAAAAAATCAGATCATCAACGGATGTAGAGCATATCTTATACACGACATAGCAGACAAGGCAGGGATTTGACCTTTTGGGGAATTATAAGCTAACCCTTGGAGATTACTCTGCAGAAACTCCAAAATTTTAGATACTGAAGGAGATTCAAGGTCCCAACCCCTTTCTGTAGTATTCCAGATCCGGTGATATTATTACAGCATCGTCGGAACGAATGTAACCTGTCATTAACTTTATCCTCCTGCGGTTCGGGTGTCAGGCCCCACTCTGCAGAAGGAGATTTTGACAAGGAGGCAGAGGGATTGGTGAGCCCAACTTAATCCTCCAAGCCAGAGGGAACCACAGCTTCCTGAGCCAGTAAGGCAGGACTACTATTGCTGTGACCCTTTCTCATTGAATCTTCAGCAGAATTTTGAGAGCCAATGGAAGCGGCAGGAACACATACACCAAGGGGAAGTTCCAAGACCTGGACAGAGAACCGTGACCCAATGTCTGTGGATGCTAGGTCCGGGAGAAGAAGCAAGGCAGTTGACAATTCTCCAATGCCATAAGATCTATCAAAGGCGTCCCCCAGACCCTGAAGCTCTTGCGTAGGTACTTGGGGTTGAGGCCCCAATTGTTGTGATCCCCAAAGCCTCGAATCAAGCGATCTGCTAACACATTGCCAGGCCCTGGGAGTTTAAGATGCTGTAAGAGAGCCGAGATTCTTCTCTGTGCAGAGGAAGATTGACATGCCACCTGAAGGAGAGGGTGACTTCTTGTGCCCCCTTGATGAGACACATAAGCCACCGTAGTTTTGTTGTCCAAAAGAATCTTGACAGCTCGACCTCACAACATAGGTTGGAACGCTAAGAGCATGTCTGACAGCATCCAATCCCAGGAAATTTGAACTCTTCGCCCCACAAAAGGTACCATTGGCCTTGAACCTGCTGTCCCAGGCAGTGTGCCCTGCAGCCTGCCAGACTGGCATTGGTCGACACCACTATTGGTTCTGAGGCCTTCAACGTTACTCCACCGGAAAGATTGCGAGCTACTGACCACAAACCAGGGACCAGATTATCGGAATTGGCAGATGATCCCACTGAAGAAGAAAGTTGCATTGAAACCTCCTTCTGCGCCACCTGACCCACAGGACTACTGGAACTGTGGCTGATAAAACCTCCAGATACTGCATGCATTCCTTCAGCATTATAGAAGGCCTGGCCATCACTGCTTTGTCTGAGACTGGATCTCCTGGACCTTCATCTGAGGAAGAGAAACACAACCCCGATCCGTGTTGAATTGTATTCCTAAATACTCCAAAATTTGGGTCAGATGTATCTGGCTCTTCCAACAGTTGATCAATCAACCGAAACAAGTTAAGTGTTTTGCAGGTAAATTCACATGAACTAGAAGGAGCTCATTTGATGGACCTAGAAGTAGAATGTCATCTAGATAATGGAATATTTGCACTCCCTTGACCCTGAGAGTCGCAACAGCAGCAGACAGTAGCTTTAAAAAAGTTCTCGGAGTCGTGCAGAGACCGAATGGGAGAGATTAAAAATGAAAATGAGAGCCTTCCACGTAAGGCCTGCGAAAGCCATGGTGAGATGCGTCTATGGAGGAGACATGAATATACGCATCTACCCGATTGGTGGAAACAATCCAGTCTCCTGACTCCACAACCGAAACGATCGTTTCCAATGACTCCAATTTGAATGGTGGAAGCTTCATGTAAGAATTCAGGACGTTGAGGTCAAAAACTGGTCCGAAGCCCCCTGAAGCTTCTGGGACCGAAAACAGAGGGGGAACATACTCTGACCCAATTCGTGCCTTGGAACCGGAAGGATGGCCCTTGCTGCCAACAGCTCCCCTATATATCCTTGCAAACATTGCCTCCTTTCCAAATCCGTAGGAAGGCCAGTTTCTACGAACAGGATCTGAGGGGGCCTTGTTCTGAACTCGAGACGATAACGTGATCAAATGACGGCTACAATCCAGGCACCATGTAATTTGTCCGCCCAAACCCCCCCTGAATTGGGCTAGTCTTGCTCCTACCTGAGGGGGTTAAGCGGAGACAGCTTCAGAAGTCAGAAGGACTTATTTGAAGCCTTAGGCTCTGTTTCCACTACTGCGAGTTGTTGTGCGACCTGACACATGCGAAGTCGCATGACAAGTCAAAACCCATATATTTCGGTAGTCCCCGTTCTAATTGGTGTGACTTAAGTCGCAGCGACTCCAAAAAAGGTTTTTGCACTACTTTGTTTCGACATCTGTGCGATTTTCACATGGTTTTCACAGGTTGAATGACCTCGCATCAAAAATCGCACAGCAAAGTCGCAGTGTAAATCGCGCAACGCTGGGGACACAGCAGTGGAAACACAGCCCCAGGAGCTTTGTTGGCCCTGGGCTTGGAAGGTTTCTGGAAAGTTGAAGCAGCTCCCCTCCACTGTCTGAAAAACTGTAAGCCCTGGTCTCTCTGAATCCTAATTTGGATCTCTTGTTAAACCGAAAGGGCTGCTGTGTCTTTTTCTCTTCTGCAGGATTAGGCCAGATCTGCCGCCGGAAACCCACTGAATTGCTGAATCTAAGTCTTCACGAAGAGTAGCTTCCCGTCAAATGGAACCGAATAGACTGTGCTGAGAAGCCTTATCGGCCGACCAATGCTTCTACCATAAGGCTCTGCGGGCTGTGACGGAATGAGCCATTATCTTTGCTGTCATCTTGACCTGGTCAACAGCCACTTCAGCCACAACTCTACAGCAGTCTGCAAAGGAGAAGAGCTGCCACTTCCCAGACTTTCATCTAAACATTCATCCACCAGCACCGCTACCCACGCTCTAAGGCTGGATTCACACCCATGCACTCCCAGCGCATTCCGCAGAACCGCACCGCAGAACGTGTTCCATAGGAGTGAGGTAAGAGCGAGGATGATCTGGAATGCTGTGATTTTTTTTTTCAAAACAAAAATAAATACAATTAAAATAAACTTCTCCATCCAAATCTTCAGTGCTTAAGGCAGCTAGGCAGGCAATATTCCCCAGTCCTAGAAGGTACATGATAATAAAAATACTCTGAGGGACAAGTAACAGCAGAAAATAATGAGAAACCTGGAAGGAGGCTTACCAGAGCAGAGTAGCAGATTGACCAGAGACTGAGATCAGCCTAGAGGACAGAGGCTGCTGCAATCAGCAGTGAGCATTCTTGTGTTTGCTAGGCAACCCAAGGAGGAAGCTACCTTTGACCTCACCTGCTCAACTCTGAGCTTCCTGAAAGGAGTACATATGGAGGCGGTGAACTACAAGTCCCAGCGAGCCAAACCATTGCCTAAACACACAAAAACATGGAAGGAGAGAGTGCCAGCACCTGCCTAACGAAGGTATATACAGGCATTTATACTGCCAGTGATCTTTGTCAGTAATACACAGTCATTTATACTGTACCATACAATCCCAGCACCACAGGAACCCACCTCCTCAGGAGATTTACAGCCTGTATGGGGGGGGGTCTTCTGAATCGGGAGAGGCTGAACCCGACAGGATGGATGAATGGAGGAGAAAAAAAATAAATAAAAATAAACTTTAAAAGGCGTCTGGAGTGAGGACGAAAAAAAGAACACTGGTGTGGGCAGACAGCCGCCCTTTTATGGGCTAAAAAAGAGGTGGTCCTGGAGGGGTCAGAGCTGACCCATAGTAGGCTGACATGGGGAGGTCCAGGAAAGTACATTTGGTATATTGGTTCATTTAAAATGTGATTTTACCTTTTGATTTATGTAAATGTTTGTTTTTTTTTATCCAGAAAATTTTTTATTGAAAATTGACAGCATACAATCCAGAGATCCACAAACTATGCAATTACATCTAGGTATATCACCCCCAGTTCCCTGAGAGCCAAGCCTCACACATGCAAAATAATATGACATTCCATTCACCCTTGAACACCCTACAGTCAAAATACCCCACATAGCATCCAATGCTTCTGCGTTTAAATACATGCTCCAACAGATTATATGGGCGTGGGATCTCTCAGCCCGCATTTAGTCTCAGGAGTCTATCCATGACTAGGTCCTCCGGGGCCAATCCCGGAGTTCCCAGCCACGGCTCCCACAATTTATCGAACTTGGCGGCACAACCCCTATGCTGGTATATGATTTTCTCCATCCTCAGCGTGTTACCCACTGCTGTAATCCACTCCTTAACCGTAGGGGGCGATTCAGATTTACAATGCATCATAATCAATTTACGGGCCATGAAAAGGGTCCTTGTAAGGGCTTCTCTAATATGTGTCTCCCACTCTAATTCGTCCAGTAGGTTCAGAATACACTGTCTAGGGTCCAGAGGAATCTGTACCCCAAACACCGCAGACAGAACCTCTATCACCCCCTTCCAATACACATGCAGTTTGGGGCACCGCCAAAGCATATGTATCAACTCACCATGGTCCTTTTTGCATCGAGTACACAGCGGGGTGGGCATCAGTCCCATGGCATGCAATCTATGGGGCGTGTAGTATACTCTCAGAAGTGTGTATAGTTGGGTCAACCTTTGCATCACATTCAGGGAACAAATAGCCACTGTTTGTAGGGCTTTCTCCCACTGATCATCATCTAGGGGCCCTATGTCTGCTTCCCATTTTCTTTTGACCGTAAGGGGGTGTTTTGAAAGATATTGAGTAGATAATGTGCCGTAGCACTGGGAGATAAATCCCCTGGAGACCTCTGCAGTTTTAAGTTGGGAAAGAATGGGATTAGGGTCCATATGCCACTCAGTGCTTCTAGATTGGGCTATAAATGCATGTCTGAGTTGCATATAATAGAACTTCATGTGTTGTGGTAGCCCGTATTTCTCTCTCAAGATTTCAAAGGACAACAATTTCCCATTACTAATAACTTGAGCCAAGTAGAAAATGCCATATCTCTTCCACTTGTCCGAGTGCTGCAATTTAGCCAGCTCCAGGTAGGCCCCGTTAGCCCAAATCGGGCTAAACTCATTAAAACCCCTGACCCCCTGCAGATAGCTGACTTTGTTCCATACTTTTTGTATTAAGCTGTACGTAGGAAAGCTTTTTTGAGGTTTACCAAAGGCCAATGCCTCAAGAGCAGTCGGGACTGATCGCCCTCCCACTGCATGAAGCATAATACCCTCAGAAGCACCAGGGGATCTGCCACCCCCGTCTCCCTCCCTGGCCATAGTACCTATCAAGTGTTGCATCTGGGACGCCAAGTAGTACAACCATGGATTCGGGAGAGCGAGGCCACCATCGTCTTTAGGGCGCTGCAGGTGCTCTAGTTTTATCCTAGGGGGCTTATTTTTCCAGATTAGTTCACGGAATATGGTATTGACTATCCTAAAGGTCTTCAGTGGGATCACTACTGGGGAATTATGTAGCAGGTATAGCAGTTGGGGCATCAGAATCATTTTAATTAGATTCACTCTGCCCGCAACTGACATACACAGGGTGTTCCATGTCTTGACCCGCTGTCGAAACCTGGCTAAAAGTGGGGAAATGTTAAGTTGGCCATATTCCCTAATTCGGGGTGTTACCCATATCCCCAGGTATTTAAAGGAGTTGGTGACGGGAATTTTTCCTATCCTCTCACCATCCTGTACTGTGGTACCATCTAGGGGCATCAGAGCAGATTTGGCCCAGTTTATTTTCAGGCCTGAAAATTCCCCAAACCTAATCACTGTGTCCATAGTGTTCCTCAGGGATTGCTCCATATCACCCAGCAGTATCATGGTGTCATCTGCATAGAGCATCACTTTCTCCTGTCTATCTCCATAGCAGAAGCCTGTGATCCCCCCACGATTTCTAATCTTAATTGCTAGGGGCTCTATTGCCAGGGCAAACAGCAGGGGGGACAAAGGGCACCCCCGCCGCGTGCCCCGGCCTAAAGTAAATGACAGTGATACTCTACCTGCCTCCCTTATAGCCGCCCGAGGGCAATGATACAGCAAGCGTACCCAAGTAATGTATGCGACCCCGAAGCCAAATCTCCTCAGCACCTCCCAGAGATAGGGCCCTTCCACACTATCAAAGGCTTTCATAGTATCTAATGACAAAAGAGCCCTTGATCCCATATTGTCAGTCTGTGTCTGCATATTAAGAAATAGCCTTCTCAGGTTTATCGCCGTAGATTTATTTGGCATGAATCCCGCCTGATCTGGATGTATGACTGAGGTGATCGCCTTATTTAATCTAAGGGCTAGTACTTTGGCCAGGATCTTAATATCTGACTGGAGTAACGATATCGGTCTACAGGATGCTGGATCTACGGGGTCCTTTCCCTGTTTCAAAATCAACACAATATGGCTTTGCGACATAGATGGTGGAAGAGCAGACTGGTCTCCGGCCGCGTTAAACATTGCCAATAGCTTGGGTAACAATACTTCGGAGTAGCTTTTGTATATCTCCATAGGGATACCATCTCCCCCTGGGGCCTTACAATTGGGAAACGCAGCCACAGCCACCTGCAGTTCCTCCAGGGATATCGGGGAGTCCAACTCCCGGCATTGTGATGCAGTAAGCTGTGGGAAGACGATGTCATCTAAGTAGTTACCCAACTCACCCGGGTCCTGTATCGAGGTCGGGCGATAGTGTCTCATAAAACTCAGCTAGTGTGTTCAATATTAAATCGGGCGAATGTACCAACTGTCCCCTTTTGGTTTTTATGGCTCCGATTACTGGAGACTTCTGTTCTGAGTTAACGATTCTAGCCAGAAGGCGGCCTGTTGTCTCACCCTCCTCAAAAAAAGCAGTTTTAGAAAAAAAATCTTTTCTTTTCCGCCGAGGAGGCCAGGAGGTGCCCATAAGCAGATTGAGCTGCCTGCCAGGCCTCCCTTGCGCAATCAGTGGAATCCTGCACATATTTCTCCTCCAGGGAATGAACCTGCACCTCCAGTGTCTCCCTGAGAGTTTGAGCGTTGCTTAATCTTGGTAACCTCATTACTTAGAAGTCTACATAGATACAGTTTAAATTCCTCCCACTCTGCCAAAACAGCGGCTGGAGTTGGCTGAATCCGAAAGAACTTACGGATGCTTCCCTCTAGTCTCTCAGGAGATGCAAACAGCTGAAGCCAAAAGGCATTAAATTTCCAGGGTGCTTTAGGGAGCATGGACCCCTGCGTTGTAACAAGGTTTAGTACCATATAGGAATGATCTGATACGCACCTGGGTTTATATGAAACGTCAGAGACTGAGGGAAGCATGCCCAAGTTTCCCACAGCCAGATCTATCCTGGATAGCGACCCGTGGGTTTTTGAAAAGCAAGAGAATTGCTTAGTTACCGGATTTCTATGTCTCCATATATCTAGCCATCCCAGCTCCTATAACAGCCTAGCTAGTGGTGTTGCCCTGCATGGGGCTTGTATTCCCGGGGGTGGGTGTTTATCTAAAGCAGGGTTTAACCAACTATTAAAGTCCCCTACAATGAGCATAGGGAGGTTCAGCTTATCCGTCAAAAATTCCAGGAGAAGTCGAAGCACCCGTGCATCAAATCGGGGGGGTTTATACACACAGGCTAGAACACAATGCAAGATTCCAATGCGACAATGCAGAAATACAAATCTCACCTCTGTATCTATCATAGAGGTAAATTCCTGGTAATCCAGGGATCTGTGTATCACTACACTCACACCCCGAGAAAAAGAGGTGTGAGTGGAGTGATAAGCCCATCCTATCCATCTGTGTTTTAAACAACTCCTGGACTCTGCAGTCAAATGCGTCTCCTGTAGACATATAACAGCAGGAAAAAACTTCCTTAGACAGGTAAATATAGAGCGCTTAAGGGGGGAGTTCATGCCCCTAACATTCCAAGAAATCAACGAAGAAGATCCCACCATAATGGAAGTGTAGACATCAATTGGCATGGGTGAACAGTGTTCATCTGTACGGTGAGTCTATGTAGACATTGAAAAGCATCCTTACATGTGGGTGGCAAGTTATCAAAGAGGCTAGTAGGCAAATTCAGGTAAGTCTCTGGACTGTAAGATAGTGCATACTGTAAACCACAACCAGGCACAACGGTGCCAACAAACTTTATTTCTGTTGTAGTATGGCGGATCCATGACCGATATCCCCCACTGGTGTCGATGCCCGCCGTTGTGGGGCAGGATAATAGGATCAACCACAACATCTTCATCGGCCAGGCCAAACATAGCCTGACTGCACAGCCTAAAAACTGGCTGACTGTAAAAACTCGCATTGCCACCAGATCAGAACAGATTTCCGTGGTCAAAGAAAAATCAGAAAAGTCACAGTTTTTTTATCTCCAGCATTTCTATACATGGAATGTGTTCCCGGCATCTAGACAAGGAAAAAAAAAACACAGGGATGACCATATAAGGTGTAGGTATGGACATCTACCTGGTCATTAGAAAAACAACAGCATCAGCATAATCTGTGTTGAGAAGTCGCCTTGGCTGAGTGTCAGAATCAGTCGCCTTCCGCCTCTGGCCGACGGTGTCGCAGGGCTTGCTCATTGTGATCTAACCACATCATTGCGTCTCTGGGTGATTCAAAAAACTGTGCATGCCCATCCGCCGTCACCCATAATTTGGCCGGGTAGAGCATAGCGTATGGTAGTTGCAGGGCTCTCAGACGTTTCTTTACTTCCCCAAATTTCGCTCTGTTTCTCTGCACCTCCGCTGAGAAATCCGGGTAGAATGACACTCTGACACCATTAAACTTTATATTTGCCTTCTCACGTGCACATCTTAATATAGCTTCCCTGTCCCGATAGTGTAGTAGCTTTGCCAACATGGATCTGGGAGGGGCCCCCTGTGGGGGGGTCTGCCAGGGACTCTATGTGCTCTCTCCACTGTGAAAATAGGGGAAAATGCATCCCGGCCAAAGATCTCAATGAACCAGTTCTCCACAAAGGTGGTGGGGTCCTTACCCTCAGATTTCTCGGGGAGCCCCACTATACGAACGTTGTTCCTGCGTAAACGGTTTTCTGTGTCCTCAGCCCTGTTGTATGTGTCTTGGGCCATGCGGTGTGCTGCTCTGGCTTCTTGTGCAAGTGGATGGATTTTGTCCTCCATGTCACTCACTCTGCTCTCCACTGCTGTAGCACGTTCCCTGACTTTTTGCAGGTCTTGTCTGAGAAATGACATCTCCTCTCTGACCCCCCCCCCCCAACTGGTCTTTCATGACATTAACTGCAGCTCTACACATATGAACTGCTTTCAGGATTTCAGCTAATGTAGGCTGTTCCTAAGTCTCTGGGGAGTCTTCTGAAGGGAGGGAGGGCGAGTGTCTTCCTCCATGAAAAGGTTAGGTGTGCTCACTGTGTCCATATCCCAGTCTGCTTGTGATGTCTTGTCAGCCTCTCCCCTTTTGTAAGCTGACCCCCCCCCCTCGTCTGCTGTCCCGGGGCCCTGTAGTTTCTGGGCATAATAAAGGATATCTCTGTACTGTTCCTAACCCGGAGTCTTCGGTGCTTTCTTGCTGTTGCTGTCTTTCAGCTTATCCACCGTCCGGGGGATGCGCTGATTCAGGGCTGCAGGAGCGGCGGCGCCATCTTGGGACTCCGGTCCCGCCATCTCCAACAGGCCTCGGCGGGTTTTCCCCCTCGTACAGAGGGCCGGCGGTGGGTCCGGGGGTGCTGGGACTCGGTAGCCAGTTGGGGGGCTGAAAAAAGCAGGATCAACGATGCCGGGGAAGGATCAATACACGGATCAGGCAGGAGCTGTGAGAAGTGCGTCCTCTGACATGCCGGACTTGGCCACGCCCCCTTATGTAACTGTTTAATTACAGGAGGCAGCCTTTAAAATAAAGGTTGACATGTCATTCTCTTTCTCCTATGTCTGATCCATAGTGTGATTGAAGTGAGCTGGGGAGTATTAACCCTTTCTGTGAACCAAGCGGTTGTAGACCTCCTGTAATGTAAGAGGTCCATTTGTGAAGGTAAGCAGATTTTTTGTCACCGGATATAGTGTGTGCACTACACAAATTACAATGCATGAGAAAACACTGAAGCGCACTTGGGATTACTGAGCATTTTAAGACATTTTTTATTTTTTTACTTATTGCTTTTTCACACATCTTTGGAAGTGTTTATGAACGCCTTACTTTTCCTTTACACATTTTGGTTCCTACAGATTTAATTTGCATTCATTGGGATACACACATTTTTGTTTTTTGCACTTTGCATTGATATAACAGCATGGATTTATAGCATATAACAGGCACTTTACTATTGAGGTTGATGCATATAGCAGCGCACTGATTAACATTTACAGCTTCCAGAATAAGTCAGGCATGGTGGCTGTGAAATCAGTCTTAATCAAATGGGTGCCTGTAAGTGAGCTTGAGTCATGGGGTTGGAGTGGTGTCAGTGCTAGACCTTGCTCTGGAGCAAGGGACCACTAGTAACTCGAGAGAAGCAGACCTACTGCTGTCTGTTCCAAAAAAAAATTTGAACAGCATAACCTTATAGGCCAAATAGGTCAAGTCATTACACTAATAGCGTCTCCTTACAACTGCCCTTAGAGCCACCTGTGTATGTCAGTTGAAGGTGGCAATTAAACATGGTGTAAAAAATAGAACTTCCCTCCAAAAACGGAAAAGAGGCCCATCGCCTTAGGACAGCAAAAAACTAGAGCCTCATGGAGTGGGTGGGGTTATATGAGGACACCAGGGGGCAGGCCCAGAATAACTGTTCCCATTGTCCCATAACCTGAAAGTATCAGCATATAACCCATTGTCTATTTATCAATTCCTATGTCCTGTATGATAAAGATATAAATGTATCTGCATTACTCAATAAATCCATGAGAGAATAAACTGTCATCAAACTTGCAATAATATGGGTGTGAAGAAATGCTGCAAGGCAAACTAGTAGGGTTAAAAAGTGTATCTATGTTAACAAAAAAAATACAAAATAAATAAAAAATATTTTAGCATACAAGTTGTGAGGTATGTACGGTGGCTAGCTGCATTTCTTTTTCCATTTATTTTCACCTGGTAATTCTGCCAACATACTTCCTTGTCCTAGTGCAGGGTTTCTCAACTCCAGTCCTCAAGGCGCCCCAACAGTTCATGTTTTCAGGATTTCCCTCAGATGAAACAGCTGTGGTAATTACTAAGGCAGGAAAACTGATCAAGTCACCTGTGCAAAATAATGAAAAGCCCGAAAGCATGGCATGTTGGGGCACCTTGAGGACTGGAGTTGAGAAACACTGTCCTAGTGTGATGACAACAGTTGTTCACCCAACAGTATCAGGATTACAGAAAGAGCTAGACACCTTCACCTGTCCTCCTATCATAACCTCCTCTGTAGATCTCAAAACAATAGTAACTGATAACAGTCAACACTGAGAGCAGAGGAAGTCATCAGCTGCCAAGAGTGCATCCAGTGTAAAAGCTTGTAATTTAGCTACCTTTTCACTGAGATGTCTAGAGGAAATACTCCTGGATGCAGTAAGAGTGCAAGGGTTTTTACAATTCCCTACTCTATCCAAAACTTTTTTTTCCCCTCCATTTTGTTTAAAGGTTGACTGCTTATAACAAAATCTTACCTCGGTTGAAGCAGGCTGCATAATTGCGGTTGCCTTGGCAATGAGTGTACGTGATACACCGGTTAAGGATTTTACATGCTGTGAAGTTGCTGTTGTCACAGGGTGTGTAGCAATAGAAGCTGCGTAAGTATCATTTCGCACCACTTTAGTGAAAGGTAATGACATCCCTGTCTGTAAGAAAGAAGATGAATGCAGCAAATAAAGTAAAACTAATTAACCATAGTCATATTAACAAATATGATAAATAAGAAAAATGCCAGGCTTAAAGGGTACCAATATCCATAATATTTTGCGCAGAGTAGGGAATGATGGAACCCATAAAGTTTTTTTTTCCTGTCTAGTTGGAGAGATCCCCCCCTGGTAAGTGACAGCTGTAACATTTTTGATTACCCCATTATTTTTTTCCAGCGACAATGGTTACCCAGGACCAATACAGTATAAATCTCCTTAGTAATAGTGCAGACCATAAGTCAAACCCCTGTTCAATATTATAAAAAAAAAAAAAAAAAAATCAAACGAATAGAGTTAGGTACCTGGTAACTCCTTTTCTAGGAAGTCTGCGAAAAGCATCTGAGAGATAGGCTTCTCCTACAGGAAACACAATGTCCACCATTATAAAAAGATTGCACATACCTGCATGCCTCAGTAATATAAAAATACAGACGGAACAAGTGATTATCATGCTTTTCCACTGAATTCCAATAATTTTCTTTTCTTCTTCCTTTTTTTTTTTTTTTTTTTTACCAGGTACCCAACTCTTTTCTCAAGGCGTCTTCCAGGGCAGCATCTGAGAGAATGTAGAAGGCTTACTGGGGGGGGGGGGGGGGGGTCGGTCCACCGTCTGGAGCACTTTTCTACCGAAAGTTTGATCTTGGTCGGACAGGCGGTCGATGCAAAAGCGCCTCATGCAAAAGCGCCTCATGAAGGTCTTAAAAAGCTCAGCCATGTTGCTAACCTGCAGATCTGCTCCGTTGTAGCCCCAGCTTTTTCTGCCAAGGAGGAGGCCCATGCTCTGGTAGAGTGGGCTGTGAATCCCTTTGGCAGATGTAGGTTCTGGGACTGGTAGGCCAGTGTGATGCCCATTTGATCCATCTCGCTATAGAGCTCTTTGAAGCTTGCTGGCCTTAATTTTTCCCTGAGTATAGGACAAAAAGAGTGATTAGGTCTTTCGCCAGTCCTTGGTTCTTTCTAGATAGGCCATCAGGATTCTTCTGACATCCATATCATCATATATGTTTCCCTTTTGTTGCTATGAAGGTTAGCTGGGAGGGAGGGTATGATAATGTTCTGAGACCTGTGAAACGTTGAGGGGACTTTCGGTAGAAAGGCCAGGTCAGGTGAGAGGACTATCTTGTCTAAGAATTGTACAGTATGGTTCCAGGATTGACAGTACCTGACCCTCGCTGACTTTTTGCCGATACCAGGGATACCAATACCACCATTTTTAGTGTTAATGGTTTATCTGAGCATTAGTCTATAGGCTCGAAAAGGAACCCCTTCAATACTGTTGATAGGTCCCATGAGGGGAATTTCTTAGCCTATGCAGGCTTTGATTTTTTTTTTGACCAAGAGGAGGAATCAATTTATCAGCGGGTCTTCCACTAGCCTTACATCAAGGAAAGTGGATAGGGCTGCCACCTAAACCATTAAGGTGTTGTTGCGATATATTCCTATCTGCGCCCTCTTGTAGAACCTCCAAAATGGTGGTAATCATTTTTCCCCCCGCTCTCCTTTTTCCGAACACCAAGCTACAAACTTTTAGAACCTTTTTGTATATTGCCTGTGTGACTTTCTTTCTACTGGCTAAGATGGTATTCAACACTTTGTCTGACAGGCGTTTGTTTTGTAACATAATCCTTTCAGGAGCCAGGCTGAAAGCTTTAGGATTTCGATGTTCGGGTGCCGGACTGGTCCCTGCATTAGTAGCTCTGGTTTGTATGTATGGTAACAGGAGGTACAGCTGGCTGCTCATATTCATTAAATGGCTTAACCATGCTCTTTGCAGCCAGTAGGGGGGGACCAGAATAACTGTGGCCTTCTTGATTTTTTGGATGACCCTGGGTATTAGGTTCGTTGGGAGGAATGCATACACTAGTGGGAATGACCAGTCTTCTGCCAGGGCATTACCTGCCATGCACCTGTCCCCTGGGGAGAGGGAGAAGAATCTGGGGACATTGTTGTGTCTTGACGTAAATAGGTCTACCAAAGGTGTCCCCCAGATCTGAGCTATCGAAAAGAAAGTTGCCTTTTCTAGGGCCCATTCCGTGTGCCGTACCTGGTTTCTGCTCAAGTAATCCGCTAGGATGTTCTCTGACCCTCTCAGGTTTATCGCAGATTTTTCCTAAGTTTGCTTCCGCCCACTTCAGGATTGTGTCTGCTGTAGACATACGTTGAGGGGATCTGGCACCCCCCCCATCTGTTTATGTATGCTACGGTTGTAGCGATGTCTGTTTGTATACGTCTGTCCTTGATCTGTGTATTTTAAGGATTCATCTGGCATCTGTAGATAAGAGGATCATATTTGTTTGTGTCCATAAGCGTCCCTGGCTGTATATATGTGGCTTGAACAACCATTGCAGTGACAATTTGATATCTTGTGGGATTGTGACCCAGGACTCCATGGAGCGTGGGTTCCCATCCCACTGAGCCAGAATGAAGTTTTGTAGCGGTCTTGTGTGCAGTTGTGCCCATGTGATTACCGGTATGGAGGAGGTCATGAGGCCCAGCACCCTCATGCTCTTCCTGATGGTAACTGCGTTGGGGAGACAAAAGGTCTCGATCTCTTCCGTTAGTCTTGCTACCTTGTCCTGTGGTAGAAGGATCTTTGTTTCTCTTGCATCTAGCACATACCCTAGGTAGTTTACTCTTTGACTGGGAATTAGGTTGGACTTTTGTTTATCAACCCTAATTTCTTTAAATAGTTGAGACTTGACTGGAGGTTGGCTGTCAAGTTCTCTTTTGTACTGGGGTAAAAAAAAAAAAGGAGGTCGTCTAGAGCAGGCAAGTATAATACGTTTGTTGTTTAAAAAAAATATTACTTTAAAGACTGTGTGCAGGAAGATCAGCATCTGAACCCAGAGAAGGTGGAGGCTGATAGACTGGAGGTAATAAGGAATTACAATTATCGTACATTTAAAAGTAAAAGTTTACCAGTATCGTGCATTATCTTTAAAATGATCATATCCATGAAAAAATAATTTAAAAAATTATAAATTATAAAATCAGCTTTTAGTCCTACTTTAAACCACTTGCTTACTGGGCACTTAAACCCCCCTCCCATCCAGACCAATTTTCAGCTTTTAGCGCTGACGCACTTTGAACAACAATTGCGCGGTCATGCAACACTGTAGCCAAATGAAATTTGTATCATTTTTTCCCACAAATAGAGCTTTTTTGATGGTATTTGATCACCTTTACGGTTTTTAATTTTTGTTAAAAAAATGTAAAAAGACAGAATTTTTAAAAATATTAATTTTTTTTATAGTTAAAAAAAAAAAAAAAAAAAAAGGTAATTTTCCTCCTTCATTGATGTACGCTGATGAGGCGGCACTGATGGGTGGCAATAATGGGCACTGATGGGTGGCAATAATGGGCACTGATGGGTGGCAATAATGGCCACTGATGGGTGGCAATAATGGGCACTGATGGGTGGCAATAATGGGCACTGATTGGTTACACTGATAGGCAGCACTGCTAGGTGGCACTGATTGGCACCACTGGTGGGCATTGATAAGTGGCACTGGTGGGCACTGTCAGGTGGCAATCTCAGGTGGCACTGGCAGGGGGTACTGGTGGCACAATTGAGGCAGAATTGCCTCCTCCTCTTTGTGACCGATGTCCCTTGCTGATAAGCCGGTGAGCAGCTTTTTTTTTCTCCTCTGTCAGCGTGAGGAGAAAAAACAAACGACCACAGAGCTTTTGTTTTGATCATGTAATCAGCTGTCATTGGCTGACAGCTGATCACATGGTAAGCAGGTAAGGGGGCGGGACCAGCCCCTTACTCGGATCGGTGATCAACCGAGTCTCTGTGACTTGATGATCACAGCGCGCTCCACGGGCGCGTGCACAGGGGAGGCCATCGTACGACGGCCTCCTGGGAATTCAGGTCCGCGCTGTAGACGTCATTCTATCTATATCTATCACTGTTTTACAGTATAAATGAACCCCTTATAGTAGCAATTGACTTTTGTACTATAAAGGGCTAATTTTAGTTTTTTTAACCCCATGACAACAGGCGATACAAAAAAAAAAAAGCATGCGGCTGGCTACTAAACGTCTAAGGCTGCATACACATTGGCGGACTTTGACCAGACTTGTCCGACAGACTTTCCAGCGGACTTTCGACTGACTTTTTAACGAACGGACTTGCCTACACACGATCACACCAAAGTCCAACGGATTCGTACGTGATGACGTGCACTGGACTAAAATAAGGAAGTTGATAGCCAGTAGCCAATAGCTGCCCTAGCGTCGGTTTTTGTCCATCGGACTAGCATACAGATGAGCGGATTTCTGGGTCTGGCGGAGTTATGACGTAAAGATTTGAAGCATGTTCCAAATCCAAAGTCCATCAGATTTGCGACTGGAAAAGTCCGCTGAAGGTCCGGTGAAGCCCACACACGATCAGATTGTATGCCGGATTTGGTCCGTCGGACAAGTCCGGTCAAAAAGTCCGACCGTGTGTACGCTGCATTAGGCCTGGTTCACACCTATGCGTTTTTTTGTGCTTTTTGCATTAACACACTACAGTTCCTATAACATGGCTTCCTATGGGACACGTTCACAGCTATGCTGTTTTTCAGCCGCTGCGTATTTGGAAAGGGTCAAGGACATTTTTCAATGCAAAATGGTGCTTTTTTTGTTTCTACAGACCTCAATGGAAAAGCTGCAGAAAAACATGTAGTGCAGCAATTTGCGCTTTTTAATCTGCCCAAAAAATTGCCCAAAAAAAAGCATAAAAAATGCAAGACGCAAATTGCAGCAAAATCGCATGTACAAAAATGCTAAATGCTCAGCAAAAAGCACTGTAGAAAAAGCAAACTTCATAGGTGTGAACCGAGCCTTATAAAATTCATACAATCTTTGTACATTTGCTGAACGAAAGAATGTCATTTAAAAATTTCACTTGCTTTTAACATTCAGTCTTAAAATGAACATAATTTCTGAACGAAAACCACATACACTGTCTACACATTCCTTTGACCAAGAAGATTTCTATTCTGCTCCTTCGAATTTTCCCATCACTAAATTAGACACCATACTTTGGGGGTGTGATCGCATGGGGATCTGAGATGACGCGATTGCAGAGCTCCTGCCAGTTAATCTATCCTCAACTCTCCTTCTCCATCAGACCTACCTCGCTTCCTGCAAGTCCCCAGACTGTCAGCACACGCCACAGGCTGTCATCTTTGCTCTCCTCTGCATCTGCACACCGCAAACACAGCCACCGGAGCTGCCCAGCCTGCCACCGGCGGCTTCCAGCCCCCCTAGGAGCACTCCTCTGCAGCAGCCTTCAAAAAGGGACCACAGCTCAGGCCCTGTGAGAAGCAGCCATCTTGCTCCACCCCAGCAACAGCTCAAGTCCTGTGAGTAGCGGCCATCTTGCTCCACCCCGGCAAATGCTCTAGGCCTCCCTGTCTCCTCTGTGCCCGATCCACGCGTGGAGCAATCAATGGTGGGGGGTGTGGCTGTGTGCAGACCTGAGAAGACTGCTTAGTGTGGAGCTCCAGCCACCCGAGCATCATCATCATCAGCTACTGCTGTCTCTTACACCCGTGCTGTCAACTCTGACCTGTCACTACTGTCTCCCTGCCTCTCCGCTAGATGCCTTCTAAGCGGCGCTCTGCCGCCTCCCAGCTACACAAAGGTACATCTGCAGTGGTGGTCCAGGGTGAGAATCTATCTTAATCCAAAGGCTCCAGGCTCTGCTCACAACCATGGAGGAAGGCGCCCTCACACCAGCTCCGGCTCCTTCAATGTCTCAGCCTCCACCAGCTGACACTGCTGTTATCCCTAGCTGCAATTGAAAGCAGAGCCTCACTGCTAGTCAGAATAGATCATCTAGCGGAGGAGTGTAACCTCATACACAATGATCTGGACAAGATCAGAGGTCACCTCTGAGACTGAAGTATCAGCGAAGACTGTACAGAGTTGCATGCAGATCAGCCCTCTGAGCTCCTTCACACAGTCAAATTCCTGGTCACAAAGGCAGATTATGATGAAAACCGGTTGAGGCACAACAATGTCAGAGTATTGGAGCTCCCTGAAGGGACAGAGGGGGAAAGACCGGCAGACTTTGCAGAAGCCTTTTTTAAGGAGCTTTTGGGCCTCGATGTCTCTCCCACGTACGTGGTTTAACTTCTCAGGGGCCTCCCCCTCGCCCTTTATTGGTATTGTTTTTAAACTTCGAGACTGCGATCGCATACTTGCAGAAGGCAGGAAACATTAGACCTTGCTCTATACCAACGCTTCCATTATGCTGTTCCCTGATTTTTCTCAGGAAATTCAAAGAAAATGCCAGACCTTCACGGAAGTTCATCACAGACTACATGACCACAATATCAAGTATGGCATGCTCTATCCAAGCCGCCTCCGATTCCAACATGAGGGCTCCAAATTCTTTGAGATACCGGCGGAAGCAGATACTTGGCTCAACATGCTAAGATAATGGTATTTGTCCCCCTATCACTGATGCTGCAAAGCAGTCTCTGGTAATCTGTTCTACTGTGTTTGAGAGGTACTGTTCTGTTTTGCAATTATAAACTCAACCTATAGATATAGGATGTTAGGCTCTTTTATCTTGTTCGGAGACTCAGAACCAAGATTTAGAACCTGTTGGCACCTCACCTGGCGGGGCAAGAGGAGTATAACATTGCTAGTTTTTTCCTAAAAAGGTAGCCTTGTGAACTACCCTCCTCTACTCCTCCCCTGCCAGTTAGCTATGCCATTCTCCTACTTAATGCACAAACTCCTATGCTTAAGGGAGCTGCCACAGGAAACTCTTCTTCTACCTCCACTTGCTTTCCTCGATGAGAAACAAAGGTTGCTGATGGAGTTGTAAAAGTTTGGGTCCCCTGTTTGGACAGCACCATTGAAGCGAATTGTATCACCGTTTTGGGTCTTAAACTGACCTAGTTACTGTTGGGGAAGTATGGTCGGTAGGGTGTTTAATAGCGAGTTCAATGTAGAATGTTTAATGTGCGCTCCGGATATGATCATATATATTTGTATACCTTGTGACACTGGGTCTTTTGATGTATTCAGGGTCTTCCATAAAACTTAGATTCCTTCCATCCTCGAGATGGCTACTCAGTTTCCAGGTGGTTCCCATGTTTTGGTCACTTCTGCCCCCTTTTAAGTGATGGCTTTAAAAATAATATCGTGGAACGTACTGGGTCTTAAAGACAAATTCAAGAGGGCACTAATGTTTACGCATCTCAATCGTCACAGGCCACATGTACCGTTTCTCCAGGAAACTCACTTGGTGGGCAGTAAGCTTCTGGTACTACGCAGGCAGTGGGTCCAACAATCTTTCCATGCTACCTACTCAGGCTATGCCAGGGGGGTGGCGATCCTCCTGAAGAAATCTCTAGCATACAAAGTTTTACATGTCAACACTGATCCCTCAGTGAGATATATTTTATTATTAGAAATTCATGCACTGGTTATTGCTTTTGTGAATGTGTACATCACCCCTCCCTTTAACCAACAGGTCCTGTACAAGATATATGCTAAATTGGCCCCTTTAAATTTTTCTCTGTTAAACTTCGCTGGGGATTTCAATTCCGTAATTGATCCCAAGATAGACTCTTCCAATCCTTCGCAAGCACATGCCCCAGATTTACTGCAATGGGCCAAAGCTCTGGAATATACAGAACTCTGGCGCTGGAAACATCCCGGGGCTCTGGCACATTGACACAGAGCTCTGTCAAAGCTGAAACTACGAGATGCCGGACAGTGTAATTGCTGGCGCTTAGCTCCTAAATGAGTACAGGACCTAAAGTTTGGGGAACTAATCTCTCCCAAGATAGCGCAATATTGAGAATCGAATGAAGGATCAGCCACCTCCCCAATGGTGTGGGACGCCTTTAAAAGCACATATGCGGGGAGCGTGGCTAGCCGGCGGAGAGTATGGACGCTCACTAACACAGCTCCTCTCCGCCACGGGCCAATAGGGAGAAATACAGTGGCCAGGAGCCTCGTTTCACAGCGCTAACTACTCATCTTGGAGCAGGGATGCCTTCCGGCAAGTGGAAAGACGGCTATCAACCGGGCAAATTGCCCGACTATTTTCTATTGCAGCGCCGCTATGTTTACCAAGATAGCGGCAGCAAGCAGAGAGAATGCACACGCGGTTCTCACACACAGGGCAGCGCGTCCTCAAGTCCAGACGGGACACCTTCACAGCAGCCTGGGGAAAGGAGACATCTACACCTCCATCTGCATCATCCAGCCCGGCCAAAAGCAGGCAAAAGATGAATAGCCCAGCAGCAGAAGGCCTGGAGGTAAGCCTGGAGACTTCTCTGGATGACACCAGGGAATTACAGGACTCGATTACAGACTTTCCCACAGCTAACATGCAAGTGATGGACTCAACGCTTAAAGATTTGTTGGTGTCATTAAGATCTACATTACATGCTGATATCCTTGCCCTGACCAGACAATTTAAAAGTGAAATATCTACTGTTAATGATAGAGTCTCACATGTGGAGGAGAAAATGGGGGAGTTTGCATCAACCTTTAATGAACTAGTGGACGCCCACAACGACAGGGATGATGAAATGATGCAAATGAAAATCAAATTAGCGGATTTGGAGGACAGGTCCAGGAGAAACAATATTAAAATCAGAGGAATCCCTGAAACAGTGAAGCCCCCTGACCTGAAAAAGTACTTTACAGTAGTCATAAAAACAGTCCTCCCAGATGGACCTCTAGAAGACCTTCTGATAGATCCACAGGCTGCCCAAACCAAAGCACATTGCTTCCCATCTGCCCAGAGACACTATTGTAACGATTCACTTCTACCACACGAAAGACCACTTTTATGGCTGCTGCCATACACCGTGACGCACTACCATCCGACCTGCAAGACCTGTCCTTCTTTGCGGACCTGTCAGCTTTCACCATGCAGCAATGCCAGCAACTGACCACCATATAACAAAGCCTTGGAACAACCACAATATAGCGTAAAACTGGCTATATCCGGCAAAGCTGCTGGTAATGAGGGAGGGCAACAACCATGTGATTACAAATGTGAAGTAAGGTATCCTCCTTCTCCGAGAATGGCAAATTATTGCCCCAGAATCGTCAAAGGGTAACGCCAGTTCACCTGTGTCCACCCGTGAAAACTCTGACATTGAAACAGGCTGATTATCTCACATGTGCCATGCACAATTGTTCAATCCCTGTTGGCCCAGAAGTGGCCGCATTACTCTCAATTGACCCCTCACGTTGAGCGGTTGTTGCACAGATTCTGCTTAGAATCGCAAGTTGTTCTCTATTAACATTCTTATTTTACCTCCTTTGTCTTTTACTGTTTAACTTAAAGGTTTCTCTAACGGATCCATCGTTTGCCATCTCCTCACAGAAAGTTCCTTCTCATCCTCCAACGGACACCCACTTTATGAACTAACAACTGCAACCAATCAGGACCAGGTAAATCCACCTAACATCAACATCCCGCCATTCATACATTAGTCTGACACCCCCAATATTACAACATGCCGTTCAAAATCTCTTCACTTAACGTTAAAGGTCTGAACAGCCCTTTTAAAAAGGCAAATGGCTTGGAAAGAGGCGAATAGACTACAAAGCAATATTATATGCTTCCAGAGACCCACTTTGTTTCTCAAAGACCTTCTTTCCATCATCGCAAATATCCACATATCTTTCAGGCTAATGGCACATCCAAAAAAGGGAGAGTGGCAATTGCCATTAGGGACTCTGTCCAATTGATAGAGTTGGAGACTTTCCTGGATGACACAGGCAGATACCTAATCCTCGTATGTTAAATCAACAACTCCATCTATACATTGGTTAATGTTTATCTTCCCTACACAAAACTGACTTTTCTGAAAAAAATCTGGAAGAAAGTATCCACTATAAAGCAGGGAAATGTAATCATATGCGGTGATTTCAATGCAGTACCTGATAAGGACTTGGACTTATCCAGCCATACTAGGCTCCAACAGCGTAGAGCAACTCTGGACAGATTTATCTCTTCATCAGGATTATATGATGTATGAAGATGTCAGCACTCGTCTGGAGGGAATTTACATTCTTCTCTAATTGTTCACCGCACTTACTCACGAATAAACTTGTTTCTAACTGACAAAATTCATTGTCAAATTCATGCACCAATTTCCATCGATGTGGGGGATCATCGTACCACAACCAGGGCAAATAGATGGCGCAACAACATTTACACTTTATCACAACCAAAACATTCGGGCTAAATAGGCAAAGCACTTACAGAATTTTTCAATACCAATGCCCCATCGACACTATGGAATTTGCACAAAGTATATAAGAGAGGATTGCTCATACAGCTAAGTGCAAAGGTTAAAAAACAACGCTCAGAGCAACTCAATGAATTAACTGAAATTCGCCGATTAGAAATCCTTAATATACCACACAAAAAATTAGGGAAACACTATTCCTCACCAGAAAAAACTACGAACCCACCTGGTGGCCCAACATGACTACCAGATGCAAACCTTGAAAGCCCAAACATACAGATGTGGAAACAAAGCAAGGAAGCAGTTAGCAAAGCAGCTAAAAAAGGGAAAAAAAAAAATCGCTAAACCAAAAATCCCGTATATTGTAAATTCCAAAACCAAGCTAAAAGTCACAAATCCCAAAGAAATCGCAGACGCATTTAGTGAGTATGAGGAGCTTTACAACCTTAACGATCCTAACACTTACCAACCTACTGAGGCTATCATTTCAAAATATCTAGTTTCGGTGAACCTACCCACAGTATCTCAGACTGACCTACACTTTCTGAACCAACCCTTCAAAGTACAAGGAATGGAAACAGCAATCAAAAAACTTCCCCACAACAAATCCAGGGCCTGATGGTTATTCCTCTGAATACTACCAACTGTTTAGTCACATCCTATTACCGCACTTACACCGAATCTTTGAAGCAGCTAGGGATAATGCAAGTTTCCCCCAAGAAATGCTAACAGACACTACCATTACTCTCCCTAAACCAGGCAAAGAACCCAACCTTCCCCAAAATTTTAGACCGATCTCATTATTAAATGTGGATGTGAAACTATATGCCAAATTGATAGCAAATAGACTAATGAAATTACTACCTAAACTGATCAACTATGACCAAGTAGGTTTTGTGATGGGCCGCCAAACCACAGATGCCACCAGAAGAATGGTTAACCTTCTCCATTTAATGGAGAAGGAGAGCCTTCTCTGCTTCTTACGTTAGATGCAGAGAAGGCTTTCGACAGGGTACATTGGGGGTATCTCTGCAAAGTTTTAGATAAATTTGGATTGGCCGGCCCAATACAAAAAGCAATAATGGCTTTATACTCATCACCCTCAGCATTTGTCTTTACAGAAGGAATGTTCTATAAAACATTCTGAATAACGAATGGCACAAGGCAGGAGTGGTGCTTGTCCCCTTTAATTTTTGCACTCATTATGGACCTTAACCCCTTGCAGAAAAAATGAGATCTGACCCGACCATTCAAGGCATTACAATTCACAAATATCAGCACAAAATATCCTTGTTCGCTTATTCTTATCCTTATCTAACCCGACTAAATCATTACCCTCAGCTTATGACATATTACAGACATTCAGTAAAGTATCCCTCTATAAAGTTAACGCCACTAAATTAAACATACTAGGAAAAGCTATGGACTCAAACAGAAGTATCCCTGAAAAAGAACCTTCCATAACCCTGGACACATGATTCCATACACCTATTTAGGAATAAAACTAACGTCTCCCCTATCAAGACTATACCACGCTAACTACTTACCACTCAACACCTTTCAACAGAAACTGTCCAGATTCCAAAAACACTACTTAACCTGGTCAGGCGTCCGGCGGCGTATAAAATGATACTACTACCCAAACTGATTTACTTCTTTAGAGCTTTACCTATACCAGCACTTTTCTTCACTACAATGCAGAAGCAACTATCAAAATTTGTGTGGGCGCGGAGCAGAGCTAGATGTTCCCCCATCATACAAAATAAGCACAAATCTGTTGGGGGTATAGGCCTACTGGTGCTGAAAGACTACTATATAGCAGTGGTTATAGATCAACTCAAAATGTGGTTCCAGAAACCCAGTATAAAACCCCGGTATCAAATAGAACATATATGGATGACCAACAAATCTCCACTATCTCTTTTAATGGCCACCAAATTACCCAAAACAGGTGACTTAACAAATCACCCTAACCATACAAGCCGCAGTCCAGGCATGGTCTGCTCTAAGCCCAAAAGGAACTCAAGAATACCCTACCACTAGGATTCCCATCCCTCTCAAATCTCTCTGGTGGATGATTCCCAACAAAGTTGAAAACATGGATAGAGAACGGTATTTGGAACTTAAACAGATTTAATCAGACAAAATAAATTGATGCCTTTTACAGTCTTAAAACAAATACCAAATTCCGGATACGGAATTTTTAACGTACTGTAGCAGAGAAAACCCTGGCTGCGGTTGTGGAGACGCTAGCACAGTGGTCACCTGCTAAAGTTAATGTTGTTGGAGACAAGCCCTCAGCCATCCATGTGGGTCGCTTTCTTTCCAAGATGACTGCAGATGATGATCCAGAGGCCTTTCTCTTAACCTTTGAACGGACCGCTGAGAGGGAAGGTTGGCCCAAAACCCAGTGGGCAGGACTGGTCGCCCCCTTGCTGTCTGGAGAATCGCAGAAGGCCTACTATGATTTGGAGTCAGCAGAAGCAGGAGACTATGAAAAGGTCAAGCGGGAAATCCTGGCGCGACTTGGTGTCACCTTGGCAGTACGAGCATATGGAATTTTTAACGTACTGTAGCAGAGCGTCCCAGAGAGAGCCAGGAAAAGTCCTGTTCGGGATTTATACATCTCCCAGGCTCCTCTCATACAGGTTCAGGGATCTCTGATCCATGGTCCAGTTCAGGTCTTGGTCCTCTCCCCCGGGCTAATTTAAGCTCACCTGAGCAGACAGCCTTTGCTCTTGGCCTGGGATACTCAGACTACTTCTGTGTAGGAGAGCAAAAAGGTATGTGGAAGCTGGCAAGCTGTAGGCTTGCTCAGCCTGGTAGTTAGGATCTGTAAATATTGTTTAGTTAGTGCCGAGACACGGCTAGGTTTTGTTTTGGCTATTTTTGTTCCTATTTGTTTTTTTTGGAACACTGTACAGCACCTGTATATAGACTTGTATATATCACAAATAAACACCGCACTGTTTGTCACTATTTCACTGAATTTGGTATCTGTGCCTGAAAGACTGCTCATCTCAGGGAGCTTTTGTACCTGCTACCTGTCCCCCAGGTTACAGTACACACAGATAGCCTCCTTTTATCAGAGTACCAAAACCACTCATGTACAGGTAATGGAAAAAGCATGGAACTTTATCCAGTCTTGTAACCCCACATTGAAAGGTATAACACTACTATACAATGCACTGAATTCTAAGAACATATTTACTAAATATACGCCATTACTAAAATGGGAAAAAGAATTAGGGAAAGAGTTCTCGGAACTCCAATGGAAAAATGCAACCGAATGAAAACTCCAATTTTCAAGATGTTCAAACTATGAGGAACTAGCCCAAAAACTTACGGAGAGGTGGTACTTTACTCCAAACATAGTTGCTAAATTCTCAAAAGATAACTAGAACCTATGTTGGAGAGGATGTGGACAGGTGGGAACCCTAACACATATGGTATGGTCCTGTGTCAATCTACGTAGTTTCTGGGAAGACACTTTCAGACTAATCTCAAAGGTGACAGGTGTTCATGTTAAACCGAATACTGAACAGGCTATTCTCAGCATGAATTTATCAAATCTTCCTACTGCTGTTAGACCTATAACAACCCATATACTATTGGCAGCACGCTCTGCAATTATGTTAAGATGGAAATCTACAGACATCCCCAAAATGAGGGATATAAATATCCAAAGTAAATATAATAGCTGAATACGAAAAAATTCTGACAAATCGAGATGGTAAAACCACTAAATTTGAAACCAATTGGTACACTTGGAGATCCTTTTCTCTTACTTGTTAATTATTAAGGTACCTACATCTAGGTTTCTTTGTCCTCTATTTGTTGTTTTATATTAAATGTACTAGCCCATGGTGCTACATCCTTTGCGTTGATGGGGGGACGGGGGGGGACGGGGTTGGGGAGGCTCACCTCCTCTCCAGACACAGTGTGTTCCCATAGGGGTGTCTGGGGGTGGGCTACCTCAGCCGACGATCCCTTCAGATCAGACCCATGTCACCTTGGGGAATAGATTAAATTGCTTCTTCAGGAGCAAGAGTTATCAAACCATTACCAAACCAGTATACATTCTTAAACAGAGTGGAATAGATGGAATTGATTATGTGGAATTTTCTGTAATACTGTCCTTAATAATTCAATAAAAATGACAAACAAAAAATCGCATATGCGTGGAGAATATATCTCCGCCATAAAAGCGGCAAAGTGAGTTATCCTCACTAGTTCAGCAGCTAGAGGAAGATGCAGCGAAGGCAGCGGAGACCTTTTCTATGTCCTCGACTCCGGACAATTTCGGCCTCCTTGCCCATTAGAGAAGTAAACTGTCTCTACATCTCACCTCCTCCACACATCTGGATATGCGCTCCTTGGCTGGCAGAGTCTTTGAGTCAGGGAACAAGAAAGGGAAAATGTTAGCCAACTTAGTCGCAAATTTAAAAAAACTCAAACTGTGATTTCAGCCATTAACTGTGTAGATGGTACCCTAACCTCTGAACTCTCTAGTATTCTACAGGAATTTACAAATTACTTTGGTAAATTGTATGAAGACACAGTGCCTGTCAGACGATGGGTTTCGGGAGTTTGAGTGCCATACCTTTGACCAGACTTAATGAGGAAGTTAAATTTTTATACAAAGCCATTATGATTGAGAAAATCAAGAGGGGATTGGGGATGAGAGAGATGGGGGGGTGGGGATGAGAGAGAGGGGGGATTGGGGATGAGAGAGGGGGGATTGGGAATGGGAGAGAAAGAGGGGATTGGGGATAGAGAAAGGGGGGCTGGGGATGAGAAAAAGGGTATTGGGGATGAGAGAGTGGTGAGAGGGGTCCTTAGCCCTGACTGCAGTCCCTTCTGTGCACCCCATCACAGTCTGTGTATTGGTGTGTATGATGCCCGGTACCTCCTTCTATAGGACATTTACGTTTAGTGGGCAGGGCCCTTCTCCTTCTGGGTGGTGAGGATGGGGGTGCTCTGCTCCTTCCAGCGGATCCTTCCTTGACCACGGGCTGTCCCGGGTAGCACTAGCAGTCCCTGGCTGCATGCACCTCCCTTCGGGTACCGGGGGGCCCGACCTGCCTGTCTTCCGGGTCGCTGTCAGAGCTTGGAGAGGAGGTTGGAAGATTCCAACCTCTGGGTGGCGCCGCCGCATCGGGGTTGCATTTGCCGCTCCTCACCTTCTTTTGGTCAGGGAGCTCTTTCCGCTCCTGGCTCTCGCTTCTCCCTGCTCCCAGTCCAGGACTGCCCATGCCAAGGGGCTCAAGGGGCAGCTGCTTTGGGCTCCTCAATGACAGGGCCCCTGGGCAGCTGCCCCTTTTGCCCTGCATTAAAGACCACCCTGGGTGCAGGAAATAGCCATCAATACCTTATACAGCCCACTTCCTGTATCTTGTCTGGTCATTAACCTAGGCTTATGACATAATGCAAAGTTTTCTCTCACTCTTGTGAGAGTTTGCCAGGAAGGGGGGGGTGAGTCATAAGAGGGCCAATGAAAGCTGCAGGGCTTCAGAGCTGGAGGTGTGCCTCTGTGTGTTTGTGTAAATCCAGAAAGTTAACAAGCAGCAGCTTCAGCTGCCCACAGTTAAAATGGCTGCAGCCAGAATTAGTGGAGGGAGATTTCTGCAGTATATCTGGCAAGTAGAGAATCACAGTACATATATATTATCCACTTCCCGACCGCCGCACGACGATGTACGTCCTAAGTTTGAGCGGGGATATCGTTGTTATGGCAGCAGCTAGCTGCCATAACCCCGGTATCCCCGTTTTCGTGCGGCGGCCAGCTTTCAGATAAAAGTGGTCCCTGCGGCGGATTCACCGCGAGATCACTTTTATCGGTGGCGGGAGAGGGGCCCCCCACCCTCCCGCCGCGATCCGGTGCCCTCCGCTGCTTACCGGAGCCGTCGGTAGTGGCGGAGGCGATCGCGTCCTGTGCCGTGGTGTGTCTGGAGACAAGTGTGGCCAAGATGGCGCTCACTCGTCTCCATGACACTGCTAGGCGGAAGCAACGTCAAAACGTCACTTCCGTCCACGCCTCTTAAAAGGCATATTTTTTTCAAATGTCGTCAAAACGTCACTTCCGTCCACGCCTCTTAAAAGGCATATTTTTTTCAAATGTCATTTTTCTAAATTACTTTTTTTTTTTTTTTTTTTATTGCATTTTAGTGTGAATATGAGATCTGAGGTCTTTTTGACCCCAGATCTCATATTTAAGAGGTCCTGCCATGCTTTTTTCTATTACAAGGGATGTTTACATTCCTTGTAATAGGAATAAAAGTGACACTTTTTTTTTTTTTTTTAAACAGTGTAAAAATAATAAAATATTGTAAAATAAATATAAAAAAAAAAAAAAATTTTAAACCCCCCTGTCCCGACGAGCTCGCGCGCAGAAGCGAACGCATACGCGAGTAGCGCCCGCATATGAAAACGGTGGTCAAACCACACGTGAGGTATCACAGCGACCGGTAGAGCGAAAGCAATAATTCTAGCCCTAGATTTCCTCTGTAGCGCAAAATATGCAACTTGTAGAATTTTTTAAACATCGCCTATGGAGATTTTTGAGGGTAAAAGTTTGACGCCATTCCACGAGCGGGCGCAATTTTCAAGCATGACATGTTGGGTATCAATTTACTTGGCGTAACATTTCACAATATAAAAAAAAATTGGGATAACTTTACTGTTTTATTTTTTTATTCAAAAAAGTTAATTTTTTCCAAAAAAAGTGAGCTTATAAGACAGCTGCGCAAATACGGTGCAAAAAAAAGTATTGCAATGACCGCCATTGTATTCTCTAGGGTGTTAGAAGAAAAACCATATATAATGTTTGGGGGTTCTAAGTAATTTTCTAGCAGAAAAACCTGTTTTAAACATGTAAACACCTAAAATCCAAAACGAGGCTGGTCCTTAAGTGGTTATGTAAAGTGGTCGGAGGGAAGCTTCAGAATGGCAAAGATGTTTTAATTACAAATTATGTGAGCAGACTGCAGTTCCTCTTTAAAGTAACAGTATTGCACTAAATTGGTGGGTACATATTCTCTGAACGCTGGTGCTTGATGCAGCGATTCTTTGGAATCATTTAAAGCACTATCAGACCTGTATGGAAATATAGATCCGAAAAAAAGGTGAGCGGCCAATCTGCACTTTGGTGGAGCACAGCACTGGTTGTTGTGAATAACACTTTACTAGTGGGACGGTGATCAGAACACTGCTGCTGGCTGCACTGGTCTGGTGACAGAGGAGACTGGGGTAGTAGCAATAAGAAACACTCCTGCTGGTGGTTTAACCATCCTTCAACTACTACCCCCTTTGAGCTGCAGAGGAAGCAGGCTGGGGGTTTACACAAAGCATCACTAGCCGTGGCAGGAAATATACCCATTGTCCCTCGCTGATTGCAGGCCATTCAAATAAATGTGAGTGCTTGTGCAGGGTTCCAAGGGGTTAAAGCAGATGGTGAGGTGGTGATACAAGGTCTCCTCCTCACCACCCGTTAACTGCTCTCTGAAGAGCAACCTGAACATGGATCATTCTTCAGAGAGTATCACACGTGAGGCCTAATGGTGACACTGATTAGTGGGGCAGTGATCAGGGACACCCAGTGTCAGAGTGACAGTCACAAAGTGTAGTGAAATATATATACTTGCGCTATGTCATTAAAAGTATTGTGACCAATCTCCTGCAGCTGCTGTTCACCAAGTGTGAAATCACTTATAACTTAATTCCCAATATTCACAGTGCATAGAGTAAAAACATCAGTTAAACCAACCGTATAAAATATGTGCAATGAAGATTATTATAGTCCAACTAGTATTATAACAAGTCTTAATTGTGATCCATTCAATTAACAACTATCCTCCAATAACTATCCCCCTCCAACCTCCTTGGTGCACAAATTCATAATCAAAGTGCTGAAGTGCTCCAAGTAAACATGCTGTGCAGTGTGGCACACACCCCTCTTATACCCTCATTCACAAGAAACAATGGACACTCAGCTTTTCAGTCTGGGGGTCAGACTCTTATATTTGGCGATAGGGATGCCACAAATTTTTCTCTGTTCTCATAAATCTCCAACCTGCTGCTTCTATTAGCAGCTCAAATCTCCACCAGGCTCAAAAGAAAGACAGTTCTCATAGTGTAGTAGCTTTTAAAATTTATTGGCGCAATTAAAATAACACAGAGTATCAAAAAAACAGGCTTATCTGTAGTAGAGCTCTTCCGGGTTCACCGTAGCTTGGTGTGTGTTCCACGGACAGCGGTAAGGACATCGTTGGTTAGGGAACTGGAAACTGCGTCAACATGTTTCACCCATCCCACAGGGTGTCATCAAGGACATAATTTCTGGTCTCCTAGCTGCTCGACTTCTACACGAGGAGAGATGCCTCCCCTCGCAACTCAATTGAATTGCATCATTTCCTATAGGGCGCATCAGCTTCACTCTCGTAAACATCAGTCACTTCTTCCACTCAAGGTAACCAACCATCAAGGCTAGATTACATAATTTCCTTAGGTTTAATCAATGTATTTACTGTAAGCGCTGTAAATATTGGTAATGAAGTGATTTCACACTTGGTGAACAGCAGCTGCAGGAGATTGGTCCCAATATTGTTTAGGACATAGCACGAGTGTATATTTCACATTTTCTTCTCAAATTAGAGTGCACTTCATTCTTTAACCTTACTGAATAAAGATTACTAGAGCTAATAATATCTACAAAAGGAGAAGAAATTAATTGGCTGCTAATATTAATGCTGTAAAAACAAACTTACCCCCTTTGGAAAAAACAGCTAAATATAAAGAAAAAAATGCCTTCAGGAATTTGTGGGCAAATTGGATAAAGGAACACAAAAGAAAAAGATGAAAAAATATATCAGAGACATTAATGATTACAAACAAAATAAAGTTTACAAGTGGCAGGGAGATGAGGAGGAGCAAACGGGAGAATCCAGAGCCTCAGCAGAGGAAAGAGAACATTAGGAAACAAATTAGCAATAGTGTAGAGAACTGGGTAGAAGAGAAAATGTTATACAGGAAACCTATGAAAGGCAAGATGAGAGATCTTATTATGAGACCCCACAATGTAGGGTACCTACCCATAACAAATTTCAACCCCTCAGATACGATAACCATTCACCCTACAGGGGATACCATTACCAGAGAGGTTATAATCAGAGAGGGGTTATAGAGCCCCACCTGGACTCCTAAACATTATAGGGATAATCCCCCAAGGAGAGGTCATGGGGGACCCCCAGTTAACACCAGTTATAGGGGGGATTATTAGAGTCAAGGATATGGAGGACCCCCTTGGATGGGAAGGAGGAGGACCCTATTTCAGAGGGAAGAGGGAGCGTTCACAATACACCAGAAAGGAGAGGAGGGGGAATGGAGACCAAGGTATCCTATGGCACCACCACCAAACACAGAGGAAGGAGAGAAAGACAGGAGGCTGCAGAGGAGGGCAGGTGAAAAAGAATAAGAGAAACTTGGTACAAGAAATGTTTAATTTAAGCAATGTGACGTTTACAGAAGATGAATTAGGAGTTTTAGAATTGGGTCCTAAAGATGTCCGGGGCAGGAATCTCAGGAAGTTTGGACACTTGATTATTGATTTACGGAAATTTCTGAGAAAAATATTAAGAAATATTATGCCAAAACGAAGGAAGCCAGTTAAGCAGGAAATAAGTAATTATCAGCATACCCATTTGAAAAAAAACTTAATCCTACAATAGCCAATAACCATTATACAGAATTTTTTAAAACTGTGGTGGAACATGATCTAGAAAATCTGAAATTAAACCATTGAGAGATGTTTAGAACAATTGGAAAAAACAAATAAATTATTAGACCGTTAGATAAAAGGGGGGGTGGTAATCTTTAACAAAACAGATCTAAATGAATGAAACCGATTGGTGGGAGATAGAGACCTAGAAGGAATTAAAAGGAAATCCAACTAACAAGTATAAGGCAAAACTAAAAAGATTGATAAAATGGGCACAGAAAGAGGAAATAATTAACAAAAAGGAGGCTATATACTTAACTGATGCTACGAAAGTCCCTGTTATTTATCAACTACCGAAAGTCAATAAGGATCCCTCGAAACTTCCCAAAAGACCCATAAGTGGGGTTGACTCCCTCTATGCAAGGGTGGGAGAAGATCTGAAATGTTTTTTACAACCGTTAACACAACAATGTCCTGTCCATTAACCACTTCCCGCCCGGCCTATAGAAGAATGACGGCCGGGCGGTGGTTCAATTATCCTGAGTGTCGTATGGTGTCCAACAGGATAAACAGCCGCTGCGAGCCCGTGGGGGCACGCATCGTGGCGATCGTTGGTGCGGTGTGTCAGTCTGACACACCGCTACACCAATCTCGGTAAAGAGCCTCCGTTGGAGGCCCTTAACCATGAGATCAGCCATGTCCAATCATGGCTGATCACAATGTAAACAGGAAGAGCCATTGATCAGCTTTTCCTCACTCGCGTCTGACAGACATAAGTAGAGGAGAGCCGATCGGCAGCTCTCCTGACAAAGGGGGGGTCTGCGCTGTTTGTTTCAGCGCAGCCCCCGATCAGATGCCCACACTGGACCACCAGGGAAGCCAACAGGACCACCAGGGAAGCCAACAGGACCACCAGGGAAGCCCCCAACATGTGGATGGCAAGGTACGTACCCCATGGCCATCCACATATACAAAAATGTGCCAAATATATGCCAATCAGTGCCTACAAATGGGCACTGACTGGCAACATTATACAGCACATCAGACAAGTGATGCCCAGCAATGCCACCCATCAGTATCACCTGTCAGTGCCCATCTCTGCCCAGTGCCCACCTATCAGTGCCCATCCGTGCCACCCATAAGTACCCAGTGCTACCTCATTGATGCCATCCCATCCGTGTCGCCTTATCAGTGCCAGTCAGTGCACCCATATCAGTGCCCGTCATTGAAGGAGAAAACTTATTTACAAATTATTTTAACAGAAACGAAGAAAAAACCTTTTTTTCAAAATTTTCAGTCTTTTTATTTGTTGCGCAAAAAAAATAAATAATAAAAAAAATCGCAGAGGTGATCAAATACTACCAAAAGAAAGCTCTATTTGTAGGGACAAAATGATATAAAATTTGTTTGGGTGCAGTGTAGCATGACCGCGTAATTATTCAAATTGCAACAGCGCTGGAAGCTGAAAATTGGCTTGGGCAGGAAGGTGTACAAGTACCTGGTATTGAAGTGGTAAGGATAGTAAGGCCCTTTTAAACCTGTTGAAACCTGTCGAGGTAGGGTGTGGCTTGGACCTCCATGTGAGCGGACGTGTCTCACACAGGCTCTGGCATCCGGACTAAAAGTCTCCTGAAGTGAGCCCGATCTACCGCAGAAATAGACCGGACACTCAGCTCCCGATGTGGGGCTACACCTGCAGCGACACACGGCCGCAATACATCCAAAACGGGGGTGTCTAGGAGGATGGAGAAGAGCCGTTCGGCTGACCGGCATGGCCAAGATGGTGGATCCCCGCTCCCACAGCGTGTGGGGAAGGAATCGCATCCCTCGGCGGCTGCACGTCTGGAAAGGTATGCCCATGATACAGGCACTCACAAAACCCACACAGCCACATACCTCATATGCAGCAAAGGCAGCAGCCAAAAACGTCTCCCAACAGACAGCACAGCATGGCACAGAGAAGATGGCCCCTGGAGCTGCAGAGCACACAGTGAGGAATACCCCACCCCCCCCCCCTCCTTCCTCTGGAACAGCAAGTGCCCCAGATACTGAGCATACTGAGCCATCCCTGCATGATATACTGACTGCAGTTCACACGTATGGCTCCTCACGAACTGAACTCTCTATTGAAGTCAACAGCATGAAAGAAGGCATATTACACATAAGACAGGACATGCAGAAAGTAAGAGAGAGAGAGACACTGGTCTGGAGGGAAGAGTGAGCACACTAGAGGATGATATACCCCCTCTTGCTCAGGATATTCACATAACTTCAGCTAAAGCCACAGAAACAGCGAATAGAGTGGAGGACATGGAGAACAGATTGAGGAGATCAAATATCCGCCTTGTCGGTATGCCTGAAAAATCCGAAGGAAAAAACCCCACTGTTTTTATTGAAACCTGGCTAGCTGACACATTTGGGAATTTCATATTTATATCAATGAGGTTCAAGTGGACCATTGCAAGGACTCCAATTAAACTGCCTTGCCCCATAGGATGTGTGGATGTGTGTGTGTGTGTGTGTGTGTGTGTGTGTGTGTGTGTGTGTGTGTGTGTGTGTGTGTGTGTGTGTGTGTGTGTGTTTATAGATAGGTTTCTTAACCAGTTGCCGACCACCGCACGACGATGTACGTCGGCAGAGCGGCATGGGCAGGCAAAAGGGCTTACAGGTACGTCCTTGCGCTCCCGCGGGTGGGGGGTCCGATCGGACACCCCCCCCCCCCGGTGCCTGCGGCGGTCGGCAAATCTCCCCCGGCGATCGGTGGTGAGGGGGAGGCCATCCATTCGTGGCCCCCCCCTCGCGATCGCTCCTAGCCAATGGGATCATTTCCCTGCCTCTGTATTGTACACAGAGGCAGAGGAAATGATGTCATCTCTCCTCGGCTCGGTATTTTCCGTTCCGACGCCGAGGAGAGAAGACTGGAATGTGAGTGCACAACACAACACACACAGTAGAACATGCCAGGCACACAAAACACCCCGATCCCCCCCCAATCACCCCCCCCCCCGCGTCACAAACTGACACCAAGCAGGTTTTTTGTTTTTTTTTTCTGATTACTGTATTGGTGTCAGTTTGTGACAGTTACAGTGTTAGGACAGTTACTGTTAGCCCCCTTTAGGTCTAGGATACCCCCCTAACGCCCCCTAATAAAGTTTTAACCCCTTGATCACCCCGTCGCCAGTGTCACTAAGCGATCATTTTTCTGATCGCTGTATTAGTGTCGCTGGTGACGCTAGTTAGGGAGGTAAATATTTAGGTTCGCCGTCAGCGTTTTATAGCGACAGGGACCCCCATATACTATCTAATAAATGTTTTAACCCCTTGATTGCCCCCTAGTTAACCCTTTCACCACTGATCACCGTATAACCGTTGCGGGTGACGCTGGTTAGTTAATTTTTTATAGTGTCAGGGCACCCGCCGTTTATTACCTAATAAAGCTTTAGCCCCCTGATCGCCCGGCGGTGATATGCGTCGCCCCAGGCAGCGTCAGATTAGTGCCAGTACCGCTAACACCCATGCACGCAGCATACGCCTCCCTTAGTGGTATAGTATCTGAACTGATCAATTTCGGATCAGATCTATACTAGCGTCCCCAGCAGTTTAGGGTTCCCAAAAACGCAGTGTTAGCGGGATCAGCCCAGATACCTGCTAGCACCTGCGTTTTGCCCCTCCGCCCGGCCCAGCCCAGCCCACCCAAGTGCAGTATCGATCGATGACTGTCACTTACAAAACACTAAACTCATAACTGCAGCGTTCGCAGAGTCAGGCCTGATCCCTGGGATCGCTAACAGTTTTTTTGGTAGCGTTTTGGTGAACTGGCAAGCACCAGACCCAGGCAGTGTTAGATTAGCGCCAGTACCGCTAACACCCACGCATGCATCGTACGCCTCCCTTAGTGGTATAGTATCTGAACGGATCAATATCTAATCCGATCAGATCTATACTAGCGTCCCCAGCAGTTTTTTTTTTTTTTTGCTGCCACTTAAGTTAACTTAATACCGAGACAGTTTTCAGATTGATAGTCATATATGTCTCTTACTGAGTCACATCATTGTGGCCTTTCAAACTTTTCCTTTACTTTGTGCATTCCATATGTGAGTGATTACAATAGTACAGAGGTGTAACACAAGAGAAGAGAAAAAAAAAAAAGAAGAGAAATTAATAACATCTGTTTTGTACGTACCGGCCAGCCGGCCGCATTATCTCTTGTTGTTACTATACGTGGCTGTGCATTATTGCTTTTCACCCTAGTAAACCTCCCTCCCCCCACCCCCCAATAACCCACCCTGATTATTCCGAGGCACACTTTTTATCGGGCTATTATTCATCGTTTTCTTTTGGCTTTGGGGTTCTATACTATGTCTAATACAACTTCTCTGCCTTAGTAGAAAGACAATTGTTCTCGGCGCTAAGATAGCACTGATAAGGAGCATGGCATTGCTTGGATCCACGGGTTCCATAGTTTCACAAACATTTTAATTACCTAGCCTTATGTAGAATGTCTTTTCGCTCCATATTGTAGAGTTAACAGTTCCAACCCAGGCTTCCGGGGTTGGGGGTGTTCTTGATTGCCAGGTTTGTGCTATTAATTTTCTGGCTTGAAACAAGCATCTTGCTGTAGCTACGGCTGTGTTTCTATCCCTCATCCTGTTGTTAACGTGACCCAGCACACAGGTCTTAGGATCAAGCTCTAAATTAACTCTAAACGTAGTATTTATTTTCTTTAGAATCTACGTCCAGTACCTAACAAGTTTTGGGCACCTCCAGACCATATGGATTAGGTCGCCTGTTCCTCTGCATCTAGGGCACTCATCATTAGTTCTACGACCAAACATAAACAGCTTTTTTGGTGTATAGTAGGATCTGTGCAGCAACAACAGGTGGGAGGCTTTTTGCGAGGGAGAAACCGACACCTCTGATCCAAATTTGAGAATCCTCTTCCACTGTTCGTCCGTTATCTCCCCCACATCGGCCGCCCACCTGTCCCTTCCCCCTGATAAGCCAACCTTCATATTTCTTCTCTTTATTAGTTGGGTATATATCTCTGTAATTAAGCCCTTGGTGGTCTCTGACTTAATTATAGTTTGTAGTAGTGGAATCCTGCACCATGTTGGGGGTTGTCCGCTGAACTGTTTATTCAAGGCATGCCTAATCTGTAGGTAGCTATAGAATGCCTGGTTTGGTATCCCGTACTCATGTCTCAGATCCTCAAAAGATTTCAGAGTATCCCCTTCATATAGTTGTGTCAGCCGGCTTATCCCACATCTTTCCCACGCTTTATTCCTATTAACTGTTAGTAATTCGTGCAATTGTTTGTTGTTCCACATTGGCGAGTATTCTGAGATTCCTTTATACCCCATTATTTTCCTAGCTGTCTGCCAAGCCCTAGTGATCGTTTTGAATGTCAGGATTTCTCCTTGCAATGAGTCTGCCTCCAGTGCGCCTGCTAGTGAGCTGTGTGAGTTCCCCTGTAGGATAATTTTAACATTGTTGCTTCCCCCTCCCTCAGTGGCACAACCACCCAATTGTTGCAACTGAGCTGCCAAGAAATAGATAAACGGTTGGGGAACCCCCAGTCCCCCCTCCGTGTCGGGACGCTGCAGTTTCTGTAGGCCAATCCTGGCCTGCCCTTTTTTCCATATTAGATCCCTGAAAAGGGATTGGATCTTTTGAAACCACTTCTCCCCGATCCAAACAGGGGAATTGTGGAGTAGGTATAACAGCTGCGGCATCCAAACCATTTTTATCAAGTTGGCTCGACCCGCCATAGACAGAGGGAGTCTGCTCCAAGTGTCACATTTTCTCTTGAATTTTCATAAGAGGGGGACCAAATTGTCCTCAATAAATGCACCGGGGTCCTTGGACAGCACGACACCAAGGTATTTCATTTTCCCTGTAACCTTCAATTGAGGCAGACACATCGAAGTAGGGTTAGCTAATAGGTCAACCGGTAGTAGCGATGACTTCTCCCAGTTAATAGCTAATCCCGAGAACTTTCCAAAGTCCTCCACTAGCTGCGTCACTTTCTTCAATGAGGAGGTCGTGTCCCCAAGGAAGAATATAATGTCGTCTGCGAAAAGCGCTATTCTCTCTTCCCTCCCTTTTCTTTGGAATCCCTGTATTTCAGGTGATGATCTCACTGCTCCCGCCAGTGGCTCCATGGCCAAGACAAACAGCAGAGGAGATAAGGGGCACCCCTGTCTTGTCCCTCTTTCGAGGGGGAAGCTTTCCGAGTATTCGCCGTTTATCTTGAGCCTTGCCCTTGGGTGGTTGTATAAAATTTTTAGCCAACTAATAAATACAGGACCAAATCCAAACTTCTCCAGCACCCTCCAGAGATATTCCCATTCCAGGCTATCGAAGGCCTTGGCAGCGTCCAGGGACAATATAGCTCTGGATCCCGCGTTATCTGTTGGTACCTGAAGATTCAGATAAGCCCTTCTGATGTTTGTGCTGGTGGACCGACCGGGGATAAACCCCGATTGGTCCGGGTGCACAAGTTTCGCAATATATTTGTTTAATCTGGATGCCAGCACCCTTGCGATAATCTTGACATCTGTGCACAGCAGGGATATGGGTCTATAAGCAGAAACTTCCGACTGGTCTTTCCCCTCTTTTGGGATCACTACTATATTGGCCTCTGACATCGATAGGGGCAACCTTCCGTCCTTGATCGTCTGCTCCAGCACTTTTAAAAGCTCCGGAAGCAGGACCTCCCCGTATTTCCTATAAATTTCCAGCGGCAGCCCGTCCGGGCCCGGAGATTTCTGGCCTGACAGCTCCGCGACTGCCTTTTGCAGCTCCTCTAGAGCCAGGGGGGAATCCATCTCTCTCCTATCCCTCTCCGAGATTACGGGCAGGTCTACCCCTTTTAAGAATCCGTCCATCTCGCGCCGGTTCGAACCCCGGCGCGACCTGTACAGATCTCTATAGAATGTAGAGAAAGTTTGTAAGACTTCGGCGGGATCAGATGTAATCTTTCCAACCGGTGTCTTAATTGAAGAGATGGCCGATGAGGATAGATTAGACTTAATTAAAAGAGCGAGCATCCGGCCTACTTTCTCCCCCTCGCCAAAGTAGTTTTGTTTCTGGAAGAGTCTCTTATTCTCTGCTCTTCTATTGATTACTTCTTTATACTCTTGCTGTTTATTGAGCCAAATCTCCTGTTTTTCAGGTGTTGGATCTAGCACATATTGTGCTTCTGCTTCCATGGCTTCCCTACTGGCCCTCACCTCCCAATCCCTTGATGTTTTCTTTACTATAGTAACCTGTTGGTGTAGCAGTCCCCTAAGGTATGCTTTTAGGGTATCCCACACTACCCCTACTGGTGCTGTACCTGAGTTAAATGTTACAAACTCTTTTAATTTGGAGACTATTTCTGCTGGGCTGCTTATCAGGTCCAACCATAGTGGGTTTATTGTCCACCTTTTCTGGCTAGATCTAATACTTAGATTTAGGGTTAAGGTCAGGGGTGAATGATCCGATATTCCCCTTGGTCTGTACTCTATATTTCCTGTTAATCGCAGGGCTTCGCTATTGCCCACTGCCATATCAATACGCGAGAGGGTGGAATATGACCCTGAGTAGCAGGAATACTGCCGAGTATTTGGGTTGTGAGATCTCCACAAGTCACACCATCCCACCTCTTCAAGAAGTTGACCTAGGCGTCCCTCTGATACCCTTTCTGCACGGGTCGTGGGCGGGAACCGATCCATGCTGTTATCTAGAACTGCGTTAAAGTCCCCCACCACTATTATAGGAATATCCGCCATACTATCCACAAATTCCAGCAGGTCCAACATGGTATCCATCTTAAACGGAGGAGGAATATAAACGTTTGCTATCACCAGAGGCCTATTTTCCACAACACAGTTCAAAAAGACATACCTTCCCAGCATGTCTATCCTGGCTTCCCTGCAGGAAAATTAGATACCCCTCCTCACCAAGACACTCACCCCCCTTGAATAAGAGGTATGAACTGAGTGGTACTGTGCTTGAAATTTATTGCTCCAAGCATGTAATTTGGTCTCATTAGTGAGGTGGGTTTCCTGCAGGCAAGCCAGTTCAACACCATAATCCTCCATTGCCGAAAACACAGCTGTCCTTTTAGCAGAATCGCCCATACCCCTAATGTTCCAAGAACCTATTTTTAGAGTTTTAAATAGCATCTAAGAAGAAGAAAAAAATAAAAAAAATAACTCTAAATCCAAAAAGGAAAAAAGAACACCCCAAAAGAAAAAAAAAGGGGCAATTCGATCGTATAATTGTGTCTACGGTGCTTGACATCATCTCTATGATTGTGACAAAAAAAGTGAAAAAAGGGGGAATTGGCGAGGGGCCCCCGCGTCCAGGGACCGCTCCACCCCCTCCCCTTGTGTTATTTAACTGTAGGTATGAACAACATGTGCAAATATACTTTATTTTTATAAGCCCCCTCCTCCTAACTACGTGTGCCTTTCGTTCACCCTGGTGTCTAATCCTGTGTCTCACTATAAACCCCCCTCCCCCCCCAAACTTTACTTGATCTATCTCCATTCCCCCCACCCTTTTTCGTGACCCCCCCACCTGCCTGCCTAGGCTAGCCCTGGGGGCTTTGTTGGTGACCTTTTTCCTTCCTCCCATCCATTCAGCAAAAAACACACTGCTTGAGTACTGAGCAAATACTTTGTGACTTGCTTCCGAACTCCTCGCCCCCTCCCCCCCTCCCACAACCCAGTTCCGAAGCATCAAAACAACACCTTCCAAACTCCTCCCCTCCTCCCTCCCTCCCAGAGCCCAATTTCAAAACATCAAAACAACACTCAGAACATGTATAATTAGTAAAACCCCATCCTTGATCCGTGCTTCCATCTGGTATACCCCCCCCCCCCTTCCCCGTGCCATCCGCTATATGCTACAAGAAAGAAAAAAAAAAAAAACAGAAATATATATTCTCCTTTCTTTTCCAAGCTTTAACCAGCCTTATTCAACCCATGGCTCTACAGGTCCTTTTTGTTTTCTTCAAGCCATTTTGTAGCCCCTGTTGATGTATCAAAAAAATGGGTAGCCCCTAGGGCAGTAATGCGTAAGCGTGCCGGATACAGCAGGGCATATTCAATTTTGTAGTTTCGTAGATTGCGTTTGATATCCCTAAATTCAGCCCTTCGTTTCTGCAGATCTGGGGAGTAATCGGGAAAAAATAAGATTTTTAACTCCATTGTGCAGGATATCTCCCATCTCTCTTGCCCTGCGCATCAAGGTTGCCTTGTCTTTGTAATTAAGAAATTTCATAATTATTGGCCTGGGATACCCCCCTGATAATGGGGCTCTCGTCGGCACTCTATGGGCTCTTTCGATAGCAAAGAGGTGAGAAAAAGTCTCTGTCCCAAATATACCCCTAAGCCATTTCTCCAAGAACTCCTCAGGGTGGGGACCCTCACACCGTTCTGGTAAGCCCACCACCCTCACGTTGTTCCTGCGGGCCCTATTTTCCGTTTCCTCAATTTTGGCTTTATACAGGCCCATCTGCGTTTGCATCGCATTAAGCTCCAGCTTCATTGGGGCTAAATCATCCTCCACCTGGCTCAACCTCTCCTCCAGTGCAGTTGTTCTAACAACAGTCCTTTGCAGTTCCTGACTTACTGTTATTAACTCTTCCTTTAATCCCTTAAGCTGATCGCATAGATCGCTTAGAGAGGCCCTGCATGAATTAACAGCGCATAAAACATCTTTCAGAGTAGGCTCGGCTATTTCTGATGCGTTTTGTTCAGCGACATTGTTAGTAGCTATTCCCGAGGGCTCACCCGCAGAGCTTTTGCTGCTCGCAATTTTTGTGGTATGCATTGCCGCCGATCCCTTTCCTAGGCTCTTCCTATCCCCTGGGCCCCCTACACAAGACTTCTACTGCTGTTGCTGAGTACTTTTAAGTGGTGATGAAGTAAAGGGGTGCGCAAATTTCTCCAACTTGGCCGCTGCTGCGGTCTCTTTAGATGTACGGGTCACTTGGGAGCTGGTGTTCTCCTGTTGCTGCAACTCTTCACCCTTTTTTCTAGTCATAATTTATTATATTAGCAAGGGGAGTATGTGAAAAGGATTTGACAACCCCTAGACTGACCTAGTTTTTAGTAGTATTGTAATGTTGCAGTCCCAATGTTGTCATGCTAAAGTTCAGTCAGCTTTAGGGCTATCACCCTGCCTAGTGTGGTGGATGATTCACAGCTGTTAGAGTTTTTGCATTAGCGATGTATGGCAGGTAGAGCATAGACACAAGAATATTCCGTCTGTCTCTTACACAAGCAACCCATACGACTTGACAAGTATGTCCGAAGCTTTAGAAGATTTGATTTATAAACGATAATTGGGCGGTATAAACTCCTAGGGATAAAGTTTTTACAGACACTTTAAAGCACCCAGGGACTATCCCCACAGCCCCTGGACCCAGAGCCAAGCACTACACAGGAAAAGCAGTTTTAACGTTATGTATTAGATCTTTCTGCTCACAGAGTGACTTAAAAAATAATAGAAATTGTTGAAGCAACATACTGCCATAATTGGTATAGTTAAACTTTGCATAAATGAAATGTCACTTTACCAGGAATTATTCTGAGCCAGCATAGACGTGTATTTCTTGAGTTGCTTATGGTTTTGCATACTGAGATCCACTTACTGTACCCTCTCAAGGAGCCTCCGGTTCTTTAGCAAGCGAGTTGGTGGAGGACACTAAATGCAGCCAGCCAGCTCTCACCTCCCTCGTACCGCTTAACAAGTACCTCACCTCAGCGTCTCATGAGTGTGCAGGGAGTGACGTCACTCCCGGGAGTTCTTCGGCATTCTCAGCCAGCCAGTCAGGGGAGATCAGGGAAAGACAGTGAGGGAACGAGTTCCTGAACCCCTCTCCACGCTTCTCCACAGCGTCTATCCGCCGTGCGCACACTGTCACGGTGAGCCCACACCGCCAGGTATGTCACCCGACTAACCGAGGGAGAAGAGGGAGCGGAGGAGGGGGAGAGCACACAGCGTCCTCGCGTTCACTCACTCCATACCACAGCCCAACACACACCCATCCATCCGGTCACCTCCCCAGCAGTTTAGGGTTCCCAAAAACGCAGTGTTAGCGGGATCAGCCCATATACCTGCTAGCACCTGCGTTTTGCCCCTCGGCCCGGCCCAGCCCAGCCCACCCAAGTGCAGTATCGATCGATCACTGTCACTTACAAAACACTAAACGCATAACTGCAGCGTTCGCAGAGTCAGGCCTGATCCCTGCGATCGCTAACAGTTTTTTTGGTAGCGATTTGGTGAACTGGCAAGCGCCAGTGGCCTAGTACACCCCGGTCGTAGTCAAACCAGCACTGCAGTAACACTTGGTGACGTGGCGAGTCCCATAAGTGCAGTTCAAGCTGGTGAGGTGGCAAGCACAAGTAGTGTCCCGCTGCCACCAAGAAGAAGACAAACACAGGCCCGTCGTGCCCATAATGCCCTTCCTGCTGCATTCGCCAATCCTAATTGGGAACCCACCACTTCTGCAGCGCCCGTACTTCCCCCATTCACATCCCCAACCAAATGCAGTCGGCTGCATGAGAGGCATTTTTATGTCCTCCCGAATACCCCTACCCAACGAACCCCCCCAAAAAAGATGTCGTGTCTGCAGCAAGCGCGGATATAGGCGTGACACCCGCTATTATTGTCCCTCCTGTCCTGACAATCCTGGTCTTTGCATTGGTGAATGTTTTGAACGCTACCGTTCACTAGTTGAGTATTAGCGTAGGGTACAGCATTGCACAGACTAGGCGCACTTTCACAGGGTCTCCCAAGATGCCATCGCATTTTGAGAGACCCGAACCTGGAACCGGTTACAGTTATAAAAGTTACAGTTACAAAAAAAGTGTAAAGAAAAAAAAAAAACACAAAAATGTAAAATAAAAAATAATAGTTGTCGTTTTATTGTTCTCTCTCTCTCTATTCTCTCTATTGTTCTGCTCTTTTTTACTTTATTCTATTCTGCAATGTTTTCTTGTTATTATGTTTTATTATGTTTGCTTTTCAGGTATGCAATTTTTTATACTTTACCGTGCTTTATTGTTAACCATTTTTTTGTCTTCAGGTACGCCATTCACGACTGAGTGGTTATACCAGAATGATGCTTGCAGGTTTAGGTATCATCTTGGTATCATTCTTTTCAGCCAGCGGTCGGCTTTCATGTAAAAGCAATCCTAGCGGCTAATTAGCCTCTAGACTGCTTTTACAAGCAGTGGGAGAGAATGCCCCCCCCACCGTCTTCCGTGTTTTTCTCTGGCTCTCCTGTCTCAACAGGGAACCTGAGAATGCAGCCGGTGATTCAGCCAGCTGACCATAGAGCTGATCAGAGACCAGAGTGGCTCCAAACATCTCTATGGCCTAAGAAACGGGAAGCTACGAGCATTTTATGAACTTGACTTAGATTTCGCCGAATATAAATAGCGCCATTGGGAAATTGGGGAAGCATTTTATCACACAGATCTTGGTGTGGTCAGATGCTTTGAGGGCAGAGGAGAAATCTAGGGTCTAATAGACCCCAATTTTTTCAAAAAAGAGTACCTGTCACTACCTATTGCTATCATAGGGGATATTTACATTCCCTGAGATAAAAATGATTAAAAAAAAAAAAAAATGAAAGGAACAGTTTAAAAATAAGATAAAAAAGCAAAAAAAAAAGAAAAAAAAGAAAAAAAAAAAAAAGAAAAAAAAAAAAAGCACCCCTGTCCCCCCTGCTCTCGCGCTAAGGCGAACGCAAGCGTCGGTCTGGCGTCAAACAGCAATTGCACCATGCATGTGAGGTATCACCGCGACGGTCAGATCGAGGGCAGTGATTTTAGCAGTAGACCTCCTCTGTAAATCTAAAATGGTAACCTGTAAAGGCTTTTAAAGGCTTTTAAAAATGTATTTATTTTGTTGCCACTGCACGTTTGTGCGCAATTGTAAAGCATGTCATGTTTGGTATCCATGTACTCGGCCTAAGATCATAGATCATCTTTTTTATTTCATCAAACATTTGGGCAATATAGTGTGTTTTAGTGCATTAAAATTTTAAAAAAGTGTGTTTTTTCCCCCAAAAATGCGTTTGAAAAATCGCTGCGCAAATACTGTGTGAAAAAAAAATTTAACACCCACCATTTTAATCTGTAGGGCATTTGCTTTAAAAAAAATATATAATGTTTGGGGGTTCAAAGTAATTTTCTTGCAAAAAAAAATAATTTTTTCATGTTATCAAAAAGTGTCAGAAAGGGCTTTGTCTTCAAGTGGTTAGAAGAGTGGGTGATGTGTGACATAAGCTTCTAAATGTTGTGCATAAAATGCCAGGACAGTTCAAAACCCCCCCAAATGACCCCATTTTGGAAGTAGACACCCCAAGCTATTTGCTGAGAGGCATGTCGAGTCCATGGAATATTTTATATTGTGAGACAAGTTGCGGGAAAGAGACAATTTTTTTTTTTTTTTTTTTGCACAAAGTTGTCACTAAATGATTTATTGCTCACACAGGCCATGGGCATATGTGAAATTACACCCCAAAATACATTCTGTTGCTTCTCCTGAGTATGGGGATACCACATGTGTGGGACTTTTTGGGAGCCTAGCCGCGCACAGGACCCCGAAAACCAAGCACAGCCTTCAGGCTTTCTAAGGGCGTAAATTTTTGATTTCACTCTTCACTGCCTATCACAGTTTCGGAGGCCATGGAATGCCCAGGTGGCACAAACCCCCCCCCCCCCCCCCAAATTACCCCATTTTGGAAAGTAGACACCCCAAGCTAGTTGCTGAGCGGTATAGTGAGTATTTTGCAGACCTCACTTTTTGTCACAAAGTTTTGAAAATTAAAAAAAGAAAAAAAACTTTTTTTTTCTTGTCTTTCTTCATTTTCAAAAACAAATGAGAGCTGCAAAATACTCACCATGCCTCTCAGCAAATAGCTTGGGGTGTCTACTTTCCAAAATGGGGTCATTTGGGGGGGTTTGTGCCACCTGGGCATTCCATGGCCTCCGAAACTGTGATAGGCAGTGAAGAGTGAAATCAAAAATGTACACCCTTAGAAATCCTGAAGGCGGTGATTGGTTTTCGGGGCCCCGTACGCGGCTAGGCTCCTAAAAAGTCCCACACATGTGGTATCCCCATACTCAGGAGAAGCAGCTAAATGTATTTTGGGGTGCAATTCCACATATGCCCATGGCCTGTGTGAGCAATATATATCATTTAGTGACAACTTTTCGTTATTTTTTTTTGTCATTATTCAATCACTTGGGACAAAATTAATATTCAATGGGCTCAACATGCCTCTCAGCAATTTTCTTGGGGTGTCTACTTTCCAAAATGGGGTCATTTGTGGGGGTTTTGTACTGCCCTGCCATTTTAGCACCTCAAGAAACGACATAGGCAGTCATAAATTAAAGGCTGTGTAAATTCCAGAAAATGTACCCTAGTTTGTAGGCGCTATAACTTTTGCGCAAACCAATAAATATATACTTATTGACATTTTTTTTACCAAAGACATGTGGCCGAATACATTTTGGCCTAAATGTATGACTAAAATTGAGTTTATTGGATTTTTTCTTTTTTAGAACAAAAAGTAGAAAATATCATTTTTTTTCAAAATTTTCGGCCTTTTTCCGTGTATAGCGTAAAAAAAATAAAAACGGCAGAGGTGATCAAATACCATCAAAAGAAAGCTCTATTTGTGGGAAGAAAAGGACGCAAATTTCGTTTGGGTACAGCATTGTATGACCACGCAATTAGCAGTTAAAGCGACGCAGTGCCAAATTGTAAAAAGTGCTCTGGTCAGGAAGGGGGTAAATCCTTCTGGGGCTGAAGTGGTTAATATCATGATAGAACATAGCTCACCTTAGGAATGTAGTTACACGAGAAGGCCCCCCCAGGCGTTAATTGGATCAAAGGGTATTGGCAGACCTTAAGGCATCCATTCTTCAGGGGGCCATTAACATGCTTCCAATACACTGGTGGTCCCCAGGCGTTAATTGAATCAATTCACCAGGGGGCCATTAACATACTACTGTCTGGAATGTTTGGGCTGGGAGATCAAAGGAGATTCTTCATTAATTCATAGACTGTTAGGCACCGAGAGGTCGCAATCTCCCAGCAATGTTCGAGCATGAACTTTTAGACAGCTTCAGATATGACCAATCAGAATTTAAGGCAGCTGTAAGCCAATTAGCAAAGGGGCTTCAAATGTAGCCAACCAGACTGAGAAATCTCTGACCCAATCAATATGTTGCATCTGTTGATTGGTGGAGAACGCATATAAAAAAGAGAGAGGGCTAAATGGTTTTACACTGTCCAGCCCGAGACCATCTAGGGGATATGCTGTCTGAGTATTGTATACTGGAATCTCTTTTTCTTTCTTTAACCTTTTTGTATCCTAGGATTTGTCTTATGACTTTGTATATCTTGTACATGTCCATTGCAAACATTTATGAGTTCGGCCTAAATTAACTTTGCAGCCTAGAGCAAACACTGTACTTATGCCATCACTAGAGATATATGATAAATTCTAATTTTCTTTTTCTGTGTAAATAAATGTAATTGTTTATCCTCTTTCCCTGTTATCGCTCGTTTTTCTTCTTATATAGACCAAGGTTTAATCACTTATATTTGTATCGTTAATTGTTTAAGTGAGGTATATTTCCGAAACAAACCTTACTCTATTCTTTTCTGTTGAGAGAGCCCATAGGGTGCCACTCCGTCCACCACTACCAGGGGGCAATGGCAGACCATTTTTGCTGAAACTGCTACATTACAAAGACAGGGATATTATACGCCGTCTGGCCAGACAGAAACCAAATATGGAAATACAAGGTGCCAGAGTGTCTATATACCCAGATATCTGAGCAGCTGTACAGAAACAAAGGGCAAAATATACTGAGGACAAAAAGAGATTGCGTGCAATCTCAGTGGTATATTCTATGCTCTACCCTACTAAGCTGCGTGTGGTTGCTGATGGCACAGTACATTTTTTCGAAAATCCAATGATGGCTACCAACTGGCTTGACCGCCACGAGAGACACCTACAGGCAGCCATACGCGGAAATGAACCAGGATAAGACAACGCATAAACTGCATACACCGATTCTTAATGCTCACCTTGAAAACAATGGAGCCCAAAGAGAGTCACAACTGACTTAACTGATTTTTCTTACCAGTGACTCCTAGAGTTTATGACTTTGAGGGCACAAGGTCCCAGCCCTCGTTATTACCCCACCAAGAGCCCTGCGGGGCACCAATGGAAGGCTTTCCAATGGAAGTTACGTTGTTCAAGTTTGTTTTTCTTTTTTCAGTTGTTAAGCCCTGCTTAAATGGGCGCTGTAAGTTTGGGTCGCAAAGCAAGTCCGCTTTGTTGTTAGATGCAGACCTGCAGAGTGAGACAAATAGTACTAGACACACAATATACTTTCTACACTTCAGAACATATGCTGAATCATCTGAGTCAATCTGTCACAGGCCTCCCACACGGGATAATGGGTTACACCCAGAAATAAGACCAAATGACTAAGAGAATAGAATCAATCCTCTCATGGAATGTGAGAGGCCTACATGACCCTAAAAAGAGAACTGCCATTTTCACCTTTGTTTCACACCAGACCCCTACTGTTTTATGTCTGCAAGAAACGCATCTCACTAAAGACACCACCAACCTGTTGCACCTCTTAAATTATCCTATTCAATACCATTCTACACATACCCGGTATTCAAGGGGTGCGAGTGTACTGTTTTCCAGGACTACCTCATTTACAAAAATTGATGTAGAGGGCAGATTTATTTTTCTGATGGGAACTTGGGAATCACATACATGTGTTATCGTACATGTATACATACTTCTACCATTTAATTTAACAGTGCTGCAATGTCTTTCCAGATTTCTAGCTAAATATCCTCAGGTTCCGGTATATGTAATGGGGGATTTTAATAGTACTCTGGACACGTCTTTAGATGTGCACAGGAAATATTGCCCGCAGGGCCCCAGGACATATACAACTCTTGCCAAATTTTTAACGGAAATTGGGCTTTTTGATTTATGGCGATGTAAGTTTCCTTTTAAGGCACAATTTTCATGTCACTCACTGACGCACTTCACTTTGTCACGCATTGATTTAGCATTGGGCAATACATTGACACACCACTATGATCCTAAGGTCACCTATCTTGCCAGAGGTCTATCCGACCACTCCCCGGAACAACTCAGTTTAAGCTTCCCAACTGTTAAACTGCCTATACACTGGAAGATGAATCCTTTCTGGATTCCTCTGTTTAGAGACACTAAACATATGCAAACACAAATTCAACAACTTTTACTGGATAATAAACATTCTGCCCCACCTGGTATAGTTTGGGACACTCTGAAGGCTTTTATCAGGGGGATGTGTATCAAGGAGATAGCCACAATTAAAACAAACAGCAGACAATGGGCAGCTGACGCCAGTATAGCGGTAGACAAAGCAGAGGAGGAATTCTTACTAACGCCCACTCCTGATAGTGAAAGAAAATGGAAAGATGCACAAAAAATGTATCGCACCATACATACCAAACAAGCTGAAAACAAGCGATTCTTTACCTAACAAACATACTTTGAAGAGGGGGAAATAACAGGTCATATGTTATCGGTAATAGCTAAATCACAACAACCGTCACCAATTATTCACCGCTTGGCGGTGTCACCAACACAGGTAGCTATGGACACCCCTTCAATTATGCAGGGAATCTGTACTTTTTTCAGGATGTGTATTCCTCAAAGATAAATTACTCCAAAACCGCCTTAACTGAGTTTTTAGATGGAATCCCACTTCCGACAATACAGGGGGAAGACAAAAAACTGCTAAATGCACCTCTATCTCTAGAGGAATTGCAACTTGCCTTAGCAACATTCCCTAATTCTAAGGCCCCAGGAAACTATGGTCTCCCAATTGAGATGTATAAGAAGTTTAGTGGCATACTCCATACCATTGAGGAAGCACATGCTAATAACTCCTTACCAGACTCCATGTACAAGGCAGTAGTAGTGGTCCTGTTGAAACCCGGGAAGGATCCGAACCAACCTGAGTCATACAGACCCATATCACTTTTGAATAACGATTTAAAATTGATTACTAAAGTCCTCGCTATGCGGTTGTCCAAGGTGGTAACAAAAAATAGTACACCCGGATCAATCGGGATTTATACCTAACAGGTCCACAGCACACAACCTTCACAGACTATATCTAAACATGCAAATTCCAACAGAGAATCAAGGTCAAAGAGCTATCCTTTCACTAGATGCCGCTAAGGCATTCGATAGCATAGAATGCGATTACCTTTAGAGGGTGCTAGAGAAATTCAATTTAGGGGAGACATTTATTTCCTGGATTAAACTACTATATAGGGCACCGAAAGCTTGCATTAGAATTAATAACACACTATTTCCTTTTTTGACCTACACAGGGGAACAAGACAGGGCTGCCCACTATCCCCGTTGCTCTTTGCTCTGGCCATAGAGCCTCTGGCTGCTGCTATCAGAGGGAATCCGGCTATATGTGGCTTTATAAGGGAAAATTTGGAAGATAAAATAGCCTTTTATGCAGACGATGCGCTTATCTTTTTGGGCGACACGTCTGCCTCTTTAACAAATCTCATGGAGTTAATCTGTAAATTTGGATCCTATTCGGGGGTTCAAGATAAACTGTGACAAATCCACATTGTTACCACTAGATCCCCTTGTATCGCCTCTTCCTTCAGCAGCAGACTAGATCAGGGTGGTAGATACTTTACGGTATTTAGGCAAAGTCATTAATCCCAACCTAGATCTAGATGTTAAACTTAATGTAAATACTCTGATTAAAAAATTTCAGGAAAAAGCAGCTAGTTGGATTAAACTTCCCCTCTCGGTAGTAGGTCGATGTAATCTGATAAAAATGGTCTGGGGTCCACAGCTTTTGTATGCGCTCCACAACGCCCCCATCTGGATTCCTATTCACGTTTTCAAAAAATTTAACACCATATTCTGCTCCTTGATCTGGAGGAAACAGTTAGCTCGTATTAAATTGGAAACATTACAGGAGGCAAAGGACTCGGACGGGCTGGCAGTCCCGAACCCATACTATTACTTCATAGCGGCCCAATTACAGCACCTAATGGGATGGCAGAGCCCTGGGTCATCTGACCCAACGAGCAATATCATACTCACTATACTCTCGAGTGGGGGCCTTGTGGAGTGTTTTGAAGCAGGAGAATTCTGCATAATACCCGAATACCAAACTAAGGTGCTTATAGATAAAATATGGAACAAGACCAAGCAACACTTTCAATATGAAGGGTACTCTGAATGGTCTCGTATCTGGAATAGCAACTTTCCCGAATTGTGTAAATTAAAGGGCTTCTCTGCGTGGTCTAGGAGTGGGGTGGTATATATCCCGCAGCTATACTGGGGCGGACTCCTACGGGACTTTCAATCCCTGAGGGAAGAGTATGGCATACCAAATGTCTTGTTTTTTCAATATTTACAACTCAGACATGCCATCTCAGCACAAGCAACACTGTCCACATGAGAAAAATACTAGACCCTCAGTGCTCACACAGCTAGTAACTTCAACGTCTAGGAAAGGACAGATATCATCTATATATGAATCACTAATAATGCAGGTATCCAAGACTATGTCATTAAAATGCAGGACAAGCTGGGGGGAAGATATAGGCCACATTACGGACGAGGAATGGTCTGCCATAATGGAGAATGTACCCAAGGTATCCCCTTCCTCTTCCCAAAAAATCACACAATTATTCATTATACACCGAACTTACCATACCCCATATAAACTACATAAATGGCACAGAAGAGATGATATCAGAAGATGTAGCAATGCGATACTGTTATCCTTATAAGATACTATGTATGTGTGCAGAGTGTGAGCCAGTTTATGAAAATAGGGCACTGTGGAGAAAAAGAGAAAGGATCAGATCGAAATGAAAAGTCATATTTGAATTGTCATAGATATAGAATATATTTAATGTTATTCTCGTGGTGCCCCATATGGAAATTTATTTTTGACAATAAATAACAGCAAATGCCGAAACTGCTAAGCAACCGACCATCTAGTTTCTAATACTAAAAATGTGAAAAAGCTATAAAACACACTAATACATGACCTAAATAATGATATGTCCGGCAAATAGAGAATTTTTTCAATGCACAGGCAGGCACGTTGCGGATCCAATCTAAAAGGATGGTAAAAGTATATCACTATGCTATATGTTACAATGAGACAGATCGTACAACAACATCTAAACCATACAACTGCTGTGCACATATGTGCAGTATATAATAAATGAAAAATAAAAAATATAAAAGATATATATATTGAAAAAATGAATGAAATATATATGCAATTATGAAAATAAGTCTATACTCCGTATTCCATATGACAAAAATAATGATCCCAAAATATGAATATGCAATTGAACATCTTTGTGATTCAGATATGTTAAAAATATATATATCAATCTATATATGAATATTAAATGTATATAAGTGTATTAAATAATTAGTTCAAAACTAAAAAGTGAAAAAAATGCATTAAATGAAATTAATAAATCTGAATGTATAAATAAAAATGAATAATAGAAATGAAAATATTAAACAAAAAATAATAATAAAACTTTCTATTATCATTATTGTTATCGTTTTCTTTGTTACCATAGTACCATTGATGTCCATCAAAGAGTCACAAAAAGATTTTTTCTTATTGTTTATCATATGTTGAGTTTTCTATTTTATAACACTTTGTTAATAAACAAGATGGACACCATGGGACCATGTTGAAAAATGCTTTTTGTATTCATACTAACCACTCTATGTCAAAGTTCTTTACCTACAGACGTTAACGTGATAGGTAAGGGGTTTTGTATATATGGTGTAATGCATAAATGCATGGACCTTGAAGGTTAGTAAAAGAAATAACTTATAACTTGGCACTTAACTGACTAGAGTGTATGATGAGGCAGTTGAGAATGATTAGATAATGCATAGAAATAGTGAAAGATTATTATTATGATTATTATAGTGTAAATGTTCATATTTGTAAATAATGTAATCCATTACTCATAATAATAGAAAACGTCCCATTCGAAATTGAGGCCTAGGGGGATCCTCGTGTTTAAAGAAAATATCCAATATACCTCGAGCTTACACAGTAGTTGGAACCTATCCCCTCCTCTAACAGGTGTTACTACCTTTTCTATGCCCTGAATAGAGAGACTGGATACATCTTTCTGATGCACAAAAATCCAATGTTTAGCCACATTGGTTAGTTTGTCAATCTCAATGTCCTATAAATGATCATATAAACGATCCCTAAGGCGACGATTCGTTTGCCCAACATATTGAATATGGCAAATGTCACTTACATCCCAAGACTTCATTCTGCAGGCTTTGGAGTACCTACTTACACATAATTTTTTTATGTTTGACGGGGGCTACTATCTCCAAAGATGCGGGGCCTCCATGGGCGCAAAATTTTTGCTCTCCCTTGCCAACATCTTTATGGGTTGGTGGGAGAGGTCCCGCATCTTTGGACATGATAGCCCCCGCAGACTGGATACGGTTTTTTACTGTCGCTTTATTGATGATCTTTTGTTTATTACATCAGATGCACATGCTGATGTGGAAACTTGGCTCTCGTATTTCAACAATAATGATCTCAATTTAAAGTTTACAGGTACTCTAAAGCCTTGTAGTATTGAATTTCTAGATGTTAAACTTACAGGTGCTGGCAATTCCATTCACACCACCCTGTATAGGAAACCCACTGCGGGTAATACCCTTCTCAGAGCAGATTCAGCGCATCCTAAGCACACTATACGAGGCGTGCCTTATGGCCAATTTTTAAGGCTCAAACGCCTGTGTAGTGCCCCAGAAAGCTTCCTTAGTGAAGCAAATAAAATGGCTCAGCGATTTAAAGATCGAGGATACGGTACTACCCTGGTCAATAGAGCACTCACTACAGTGAGTGCTGTCCCTAGGCAAACACTTACGTGACAAACCTCACACCAGTTCCCCTCCAATTACCACTCCTGTATTTTCAACTCCATATAGTGCGGAATTAAAACAAATAAGTAAAATTGTCACTAAATACCTTCCTATTTTACACAACGATGCTGTTTTAAAAAGCATCCTCTCCAGGGGTATCAAGGTGGTCTCTCGCAGGGCACCCACCCTGGGGAGTCTTCTCTTACCCAGTTTGGTATTGACTGAACGAACCAAATCAAACTGGTTGAGTTTGGTTGGCAACTATAAATGTGGCAAAGAGGTTTGCAATTACTGTGGCCATATAAAGAAAGGAAAACAAGTGCAATCTTGCACCAATGGCAAATCCTTTAATATCAACTCATTTATTAACTGCAATACCCAATTTATAGTATATGTCATCACCTGTGACATTTGCCATATTCAATATGTTGGGCGAACGACTCGTCGCCTTAGGGATCGTTTATATGATCATTTATACGACATTGAGAAGGACAAACTAACCAATGTGGCCAAACATTGGATTTTTGTGCATCAGAAAGATGTATCCAGTCTCTCTATTCAGGGCATAGAAAAGGTAGTAACACCTGTTAGAGGAGGGGATAAGTTCCAACTACTGTGTAAGCGCGAGGTATATTGGATATTTTCTTTAAACACGAGGATCCCCCTAGGCCTCAATTTCGAATGGGACGTTTCCTATTATTATGAGTAATGGATTACATTATTTAAAAATATGAACATTTACACTATAATAATCACAATAATAATCTTTCA